>WAAD01028696.1:122138-187954 GCA_013389945.1 Fregata magnificens | reverse complement strand
GGGACGCCCGCCGCCGGCTGCGCGTCGCCTCGGGGAGCCCCCCCCGGGGAGCCCCCCTCGGGGAGACCCCTCCGAGCCCTCCTGCAGCGGCTGGCGGCTGAAAAGCAGCGACAGGCTTCTTTAAATATTTACCGGTTTTCCTGCAGGGACCAGCACAGACCCAGCAGGATCGAATGAACTGAGCTTTTGAACAACCCACTTTTTCCTAAGCAGTGACCTCATTATACAATATAAACTGAATATAGGTCGCTTCAACTTTTCCTCAGTTTCTACAAGTTTTCCAGTTCATGGTAGAAAGTGGTGGAGCAGGTGTCATCAGGAGAACGCGTACAAACCTGCACTCGCGGGGGACTTATCAGGAACCCAGATCGTTACAGATGGGACTTTTAGAAAGCTACTGACCATAAACTTTTCCCGTATTTGTTTCAAGAAAATATAACCTTATAGACACTGTATTACTGAAATAGCTTCTAATTTATGTGTTATCAATTACCTGTTCTTGGGTCTATTATACCTGTTTATAAAACTAAGTCGAGTTCTGTCCGTCTTCATGTGGTCTTTAATGTCAGTGTATTGCACTGACAGTGAAGATGCTAATCATGTGGCCACTGTAACATTTCACATCTCTTGAATATTATCACTCCATTAGTTCCCTGCAGTCCACTTAGACAACTGGCAAAGATTCTGCATTGGCTTCTTTAACGTGTCTGAAAATGAAAAGGGACCTTTCAATAGGGGGGGGCCAATTTAGGTTCCAGCTGGACCGTGTTACATTCAAGATGGTCACGCAAGAATAAAAAGTTTGAAAAGTGCGTTTATCCTATGCTCTCAGGTGTTACCACTGAGACGCTTGTCAGCTCTGTCACTGTAAAATGATGCCCAGTAACCAAATCTTGTAGCTGGGGCCAAACATATCATGCTTACAGTTACTTTTTCGTATTTATTTCACTTTGATTTCGGCAAAAGCGACCAGCAGAGGGCTGCCTTCTTTTAAAATACTATAATGGGAGAAAATGAGGTGGATTAATGAAACATTAAGCAAGGGAAAGTTTAGGTAACTCAAGAAAACGGCAGAGTGGGTGGTATAGAAAAATACATTAAACATAGTCAGCTGGATTAAAACTGTTTTATGCCAGTTTTTGCACGTATTACAAAATATTTTTGCAATAACTCAAAGAAACGTTTATACATGCTTGGCCAAGTTCAAACTTGATGTGAATAGCTGGAACACTACAGAAAGGAGGCCTGGTAACACTGGGGTTTAAGTTCAACTCATAATACAACTTAAAAGGAAATAAAAACTTTACATTCCACTTATAGTACATTCCTATTTACAAGATAGGTTTGGCATGAGAGGTATAATCATCTTTTTACAAATAATACGATAACTATTTACAAGCATTTATGGTATCTCCACTTCTGAGTGGCCAAAGTCAGCTGGGAGTCCCTCCTCTGCCAGCGATAAACCTGATTTACTAAAATGATGCCCTCTTCAATATTCCCCACAAGGAGATACACCATGGGACGATGGGTCGGAGTCATCCTCTGCGTACAGTTTTCATTGATAAGCAGCCACTGTTGTATCATACTCTGAGTTTCATAAGGCAAGAGTGAGCCCTGGGTAATGAATTCCACTTGGCATTCAATGTTATACTCCTGGTCACCAAATACTGTTCTCTTTTTGGACAGCTTTACTTTCACTGCTAAGGAAAAAAAAGGACACATGTAAGTCACTCTGGTTATTCAAATGCAGAAAGAAACACTACCAATGGAAGCAGGATGATTCCTTAAAAATACTGTCATAATTTATGCTGATAGAGTACGGCAAGGCCTTCTCCAGCAGCAACATACATTTTAAAATATTTTTTAAAAGTAAAGGTTATGTAGTAGACAGTTTTATCATGGAATAATAGAGATTTTTTTCACAAAGGTGAATAACGTATTTTTACCATCACCACGTATGTTAGATTTTGTGGATAATTAGATATTGTAAGCAGTTGGTGGTGTTCTCGTGTCACGAGGCTGCCCAGCTTGCCCAAGCAATTCTCCTGAAACTCACTTTGTCCATCTTATGAACCCCTCAGCAAAAATAGCTAGTAATGCTTGCTGATAACCACCCTTTTAGACATTCCCTTTTCATTATAGGCATCTACCTACCCCACTTGACTCTGCCAACACTTTTTAGCATGAAATTTCTCTATACCACCTGATCTAAAGCCAGCCAAAGTCACTGAGAGTCTTTGCGCTGACTTCAAAGGGCTTTGCAGGAAGTTTCTAGGGCAAACTCAAAAGTATTGCCTGTCACTCCAGTAAGACAACATGAGGTAAGAATTTCTTTTACTGATATGATTTTCTGAGTCTCCTTTTCAGTAAGCTATGTATCACAAACAACTCATGCATGCAACTAACAAGGACACGCTGTTCACTGGTGGAACAACCAAAGCTTTACTTTGGGTTTAACCACTAATAAAAGGCAAACCTGCTTATGTGGCTGCTTTTGCCAGAAATATTTTCCATAAAGCATGTTGTACTACAATGTAGCCAACTAGACAAGAACAGAAGAGTTATTTGGTTGTAAAATAGGTCATTAATAAATCTTTCATGCAAAATAAATCCTCCTTATATTTTGATTAGAAAGTACATATTCTGATAAACAACCTAAAGTTAAGTCAGCAGCAAAACTCTTAGGATTAAGACTTTGAAATCCCAGCAGAAACTGTTGATTATTTTATTCCTAATTTTAAAGTATTTCAAAAGGAGAGCTGTTAGTCTCTTTAATAGCAGCCATATTAGCAAGGACTTACCAAAGTTATTGTCACAGAAAACTTCAAGAAGTCTTTTGTGTGTAAAGAATTCCTCCACTGCTGGGCAGGCCTGGCAGGCAGGCTTTGGTAGGACTAGTAAGAAATGACAATATTTCATTGTTATCTTTTAGAATCTTTTGTATTAATTTTCTGCTGTCAAAGCTGAGAGCCCACTGTTTAACCACAGGGATGACAGAGAAAATACACAATTGGTCACTGATAATGTAAAAGTCTACACACTTCTCTGAAAACATGGCTAGGGATGAAAAGGAGTTTCATTTTTCACGCTCATTCAGCCCTTGTTCAGACTAACAAGCTCAATTATCAGCATCAAATACGGCATCAAATACGGTATTGTTTTTACCATGGCTAAGGCGGGTGGGGAAGGGGTTAGGTAGATGGTTCTATCAGTGATCCTGCGTTCAAGCTGTGCTAGGATTGTGCATATATGAACTCTGGTATGCCATTTATCCATGATAAGGGCCATTACTAAGTCTATAAAGAGACCTCAAAATAAAGTGTGCTGTCGTGGGTATGATACTGCCCATAGCTGTGTGCAGGGTGATAATCGCCTTCCTCCTCTATCTACGTGTAGACTACACTTTATTTTATTGAAGTGATGCTGATTTACACCATCTGAGGTCTGCTGCAGCTTACACTGCAAGTACTAGCACTTCCCCTGCCATCTGGACAAACAGGGTGAAGCAGTACGGATAGACACGACTCCATTTACAAAATCACAGACTGTCTGGGAGTGGTGTCCCTCGTATCTCCTTGATTCTCAGGAACACAGAGTACAGCCACCCTCCCCTCTGCCATCTTCCAGCTACCTTTGTGCAAGTATTTATATTCCTTTGTAAGGGATGCCAGGCACATGTCCTCATCCGCAGGGAATCGATTGCAGTCCAGACTGTCAGGCCAGGGGTGTCCGTGGCAGGCGAGCACGGGGGCGCAGCTGTCACGGACGGCGACACACATACTCCTACAAGGATGGATAAACCTGTCGCGGGAGGAAATACCAGGCTGAATCAGTCAAAGTCACTCAGTGATAACAGAAACTATTGCAACAGTGATTTCTGTGCAAAGTACATTGTCTTCGCTGATATTTAACATCCTTCAACAATAATATAGTTCTAGAAGCCGCAGCTGTGGAAACTACACTAGTGGTCTGTATGTGGATTGGGCTGTGCTTACAGGATTAAGTCACAGTTTTAAAAATGCTTCTATTACAACCTGAGAAAAGCTTCAGCAAGAGGCTGATTCTATTTGTAATAGGTGCTTCCACCCTAAATTAACAAGAATAAAATTTCAACTGTAACAAAATAAAACATGATATTCTTTGACAACAGCATTCATTTCCCCAAAGCAAACTAAAGTTGAAGTGGAACATGTTTTCAGTACTTTTCTTTCTGATGAGTATGAAAAAGTTAACAGAATTATTTCAGATAAAGTGGAGATCACCTTTAGATTATGATAAACATGCATTTCATTTGATCCCTGTTCTGGCAAATAAAGGCTGGAGTTTTGTACTCTGCTGTGGTACTTACGTGTCTAAACAGATGGGTGCAAACAGGGAGCACAGGAATGTCCTCACGTGAGGGTGACAGTCTGTGTGCGCAAGGTGCTGCCAGCTGGTGGATTTTAGGATAACCTCTGCCATGCTGGTGTGTCCCATCAGGTTGGGAAGCCTCATTTCGGAGTACCCAATCTCGTGGCACATGTCCATCTCTTTGGGTATCACTACACATTTTGTGGATAATCCAATGTCAAAGCCTGTTGCCACTCTTAGGAAACCACTCAGAGCCAAAACAAGTATTTTTGCAGTCAAGAACATCTTCCAGTGACTCCTGGGCTGCTGAGAAGGGAGCTGTCAAACCCCCCAAGCGCAGGGGCATGCTGAAAACCTTGTGGTTTATATACCCCAAGGGCTTAATAAACCATTGGTTATCAACTGCTTATCAAATCACTCAAGACAGGACCAGGTCTTATTGCCTATTCAAGGGATTGTTGTGATAACCAGGGAGGTGGAGACAAAGTATAGAAGTATATTCCCTAAAGACACCGATTTGGTATAGCGTTTCATGTGTCCCACAGTGTCAGTTGCTGCAGCGTGCTATGTGGCATATTAAATTTTGACACCTAGAAGGTTTGCTATGTGCTTTCTAAAACAAATTAAGAGATCCCCCAGAAAAACGGTTGGGCAGACAAGCTGTCTCCTGGGGCTACTGTGTCTCCTTTGTTTTCAGACACTGCTGACGGGGCAGAAAAAACAGCCCAGATAGATTGACTTATCAAGTGAAAATGTTTTGCTTGTGCTAATTGCTCACGTCTCTTCCACTGTTTTACAATGTAGAAGAGGTACTTTCTTTATTTGGTCAAGCGCTATAAAAGAGACAGCCTCCTGCTATTAACCAAGTATTTTGTCTGGAAATTTGGATCCCTGTCCTGTGACGTGCTAAAGGACCCAACTTCTATTAATTTTAATAGACACCCAAAAATACAGAATTGTTTTACTGATTGGAGTATGTGCCTATCAGATGGCTACAGAACTCACATCTTTCATTTATTCAAGTTCAGTGGTGGATTTACTATTGTGGGACTATTGTGATTATCAGTATTTATTCAGAGTGAAAAGGCAGTTACACATGGAGAAACATTTTTGTTATTTCAAATTAATCTGGTTACACTTAAAATTGCTCAAATAATGCAGCGTTTCACCTATTTATTAATAAATTATAATTACATGAAGCTGTATGAAAGCAAATTATACCGGATGTGTACTACTTCTGTTTGTAGCACAGAAAATGGTATTAAACTTCTTAAGTTAAAAGTTAACAGAATTACTGAGTACTTCATTACTGTTCTTAGTGTAATACTGATAAACAGCTCTTCGCTGTAGAGAAGTTGGGGAATCAGTTAAGGTGATAGAGGGTCTGAGTAATGTGTAGCTTACCTATTATGAATAGAAAAGTCAGATTATTAGTTAAAAGAGTTCAAGATCTAAACAAAACAGGTTGTGGAAATTTTTAATTTGATGAAAATATTTTTCCAATTAGTTATGGGTTCATTTTTATTTCCATTTCTTATTACATGATTTATTAGCAGAAATTTTTAGATATTAATAATACAGAGGTGGATCTACTGTAAAATATCCAGCTTGATTATTAGGCTAAAATGAGTATGTTCATAATAGTGTATCAGCTAGTATTACTGATGACTGAAATACATTTTTCAGAAACAGCAGCTTTTTGTGCTTATACCTATATCATTTACATGTTTATACCTAAAAGTTAGATTATTAATCCTAGCATCTTTGAAATCAATGTCAAACCGCCACTGATTCCTCCTTAGCTGTCTTCTTTACTCTGAGCTACTGGGAAAATTACAGTATCTGTTTAAATAAGTCAGAAAATAATGACAGTATGCAAGGTTCTAGGAACTAAAGACATATTTAAAAGAATTGTCAGTTTTTCTTTTCATGTTTTGTTGCTAGCTCTGTGTTTTTTCCAATAAATGCGGCTTCTCTGTTATCTCACTTCAAAGCAGAGGAACCGAATACCTAACCAGGCTGCTTTAGGCCTGATGAAGCACCTCACAGTAGCATCCCCTTGCCAGGTGCTCTATGTATTCCGTAAGAAGGTGAAGAGCCTTACTAAACCTCAGTAAAAGTCCTGTTCTTGCTAAATCTATGCAGGTATCCCTGGGGGCCACACTTTCACATAGCTGCTCTTGGTACCATTTTGCAACGAAACGACAGCACGAAGCTGCTCAGCACAGGGAAGAGGGCAGACCCGCACATGAAGCCAAGTGCGCAGCCTCTTTGAACGGCTCCCTGGTATCATCTGGCTCTCACGCGCGCTCAGAGCAAAGCCATAAGCCTCACCTCCTATGCACAGGCACAGCTGCCCAGTGCGCAGAGCTCAGCTCACGCAGGCTCCAGAGATCTTGCAGACACCCTGACGTCTCTCACCTGAGCGTTACTTTGGCATTCAGCAACTGGAGTGAAACTGGACTCCAGGTATGAGCGTTCCCCTTATCCAGCAGGCTTCTGCATCCATCCGTGTCACTTATGTCTTTACCAAGTCACCCCATAATTTTATGAAATTAATCAAATTCCTCTCTGGCCCCAACAGTATTCTTCCATAGTACTTTTCTCATCTGGTTGTTATCTGAAAGTAGGTGGTAAGATCTCTGGTGAAATAATCTCTTCTGTTGCATGTGGGGCGTGGTATTACATGCACATTTCTGAGTGATTGATATAAAATATATGTTAAGAAAGAGTATTTGGTCTCTCAGTTATTTAGATATTTTTCTCTGTGACTGTCTCGCAATCTACAAAAAAACTTGATTCATCCTAAAACCTGAGTCAACTCTGTTACTCCAGATAATGAGGGGTTATTGGGTGGCCAGCTGTGCCGGCGCTGCTCTGCAAGAACAAGAACGAACCGCCCCATGGTGCCGCCAAAGGGGCTTGCTCAGCCCCTTCCAATCGCAGAGTGCCTTGCAAACCGCCCCGTGCCAGGCCTGTGCTGGGCCCAGCTCCGGCCGTACCCGAGACCAGGCGTGCTGGGTTGTGGTGCAGCAGGTGTGATTTTGAGAGCTCCCTGTGGGCCACCATTGATGGACAGAACAGAGACAGGCATAACGAGAGTGTGTGAGATGAAGATGTTCTAGTAAGAGTTAAGACCTCTCCTGACAAGCTTAGATTCCATAGGAACTGTCTTGAAATAAATAATTTTGTATCTCTGAGTCACTGTTTCCTACCAGGGCTTCGCAGGGGGTAGGTCATTTATGAGCCACCGCACAGCTGTACCTTAAGGTTTCTTTTAGCCTCAGATATGTCTCAAAGGAGGCCAGCTATCTTTTGATGCTTTGTTTTTGGCGAGCTGACTTTCAGTGGGTCATCATTTTGTAATGCTAAAGAAAATAATGTTTCTCCATGTGCGTACAGTGGCATCTTTGGAGGCTGAGGGCCTGACCACGTGGGAGGGCTAAAGCCTCAGCGGGCCAGGAAGGAGCTGCACTCCGCTGCTCGGCCACATCTGGCACGGTGCTTCAGTGGGGAGCCCAGGTCTCCATGGTCCATCAGAAGAATGGCAATCCATCTGCTTTGCTTCTGTTTCTTCTTGTTCTTGCTGGTTTGAGTGAAGTAGCCATTCACCCAGGGAATATCAAGACTGTACGTGTTTGTCAGGAATGCCAAAGCTCACTTGAGGGCTGAAGGATCGTCACTGGCTCCGAGAAAAAAATGTGCACAAATACCTTTGCTTGACACCTATGACTGCGTTGGGTTTAAGATTGGATCTGAAGCCCGAGCATTTCTGCTAGCCGTCTTCTGTCAGGAAAGAGCATCATTTATGGGAGCTTCTGATTCCTCTCTCTTCTGACAGCCACTGGGTTCAAGATGTTAGCTGGGTCAAATTCCTTACCCTACACCCTTCAGTGTCATCATTTACTAAGGAATTTGCCAATCTGACACTTCTTTTCACTACGCTCACAAGCCGCTTTTAAACAAGGTAATCACTTCGGCTGTGCTTCTGTTTAGGCTTAATTATTTTGATGTTCTTCATAAGCAGATGCTACCTTGAAACTTGTTTTGACAGCAAGTCATTATCATTTATCATTTTTTGCAGGAGTCTTGCAGAACAGTTATTAAAAATGAACATGTAGGTTGCCATTGCTTGGAGAGTGCTTCAGGTCAGTCAGATCTTGGCTCCCTGGCGGAAGCCAGAGCTGCAGCACCCGCGTTGCTGTGCCATAGATTCTCCTTTTTTGCAAACGCCCAGCTGCTCGTTGACATGGCGTGGAAAAAAACATCAGGCAAATATATACACAGGTTGTTTTTGGGAACAGAGTAAACTGTGATTTACTGTTGCCACACCAGCTAACATTCAAATTACACAAAAGCTGGTGGGGCCTCAGTATTTCTAATCATAGTGATACATGCTTCTAGAGGTTGCTTGAATAAAGACTGTTTAAAATGAAAAAAATTATTAGTTTAGCAAACTATCAAGAGAATTACAGTGTCTGCATACATTTTGAGTGGGCAGCATAAAATACAAGACCTGAGGGTTTAGAGAAACTTCTGCCTCGAAGCCTGGAGTCCAGCTAATGGTCTTTGAAACTTCTGAAGAAAGCTGCGTGGCTGTTCCCTTAGCCACGGACTGTATTTATTGGTCCTGGATATGAGCAACGGTCACCTGCTGATGGACCCTGATAACAGGAACAGCGGCTGGAGGCTTGCTCCCTGCCCACCTCTGTGTCGTCTCTTTGACTGTTACCAGGGAGACAGACAGAGATTAACCAGGAGCCACCCGTCAGACACCAGTAAGAAATGGCACTGAATTTTTCTTCAAAGAAAGTAGGGGTTTGGGGGCAAACTAGCAGATGTAAGGATTTTTGGTTTTAATCTAAACGTTTGTTGCAATATTTGGCTGGAGTCATTTTTATCTGAAGTCTAATCGCAGAGATGCAAGGCTCTCAGGCAAGGATCAAAGCTGTTAACTGTGCACCCCAAGTCGCAAAAGGAGGCTGGGGAGAGGTGGTCGTCACTCTGATGGCAGCTTTGCTGGACCAACATCCTTACTCTGTGAGGCAGAATTTATTTCATAATGTTTCCTTTGCTTTATCAAAAAACCAATTAGGCCCGAATGGTGTCTGTAAAACAGTGAAGGAAAAGGCATAGATGGTTTTGAAAAAGCCTCATTAATTCATCACAATGGCTTTAGCATTGCTTTAATTTTTAAAGAACAGAAATATTGTATTTCCTTCTAAATCTGTGATGCAAATAGTTAAAGGCTCACTGCCCTGGCATGCTGACGTCTGTCCTTATTACTGTTAATTGATTAGCTCAAAGGAAAGTTTGTTTTAATAGTGAAAGAGAAAGTCGATGCTTTGGGTAACTCAAGCTTAGTTTCTGACTCTGCCACAGGCTTCCTGTCGAATGCGCAGTACTCCTCCTGGTTAACCCTGCGGGGCGGGGGGGCTGCTGGAAGTTAAATGCGTTTGAATATGAAGCGTTCAGATGCTACAAGAGCCGGGAGGCTTGTAAATAACCCACACAGGTTCCAACAGTATCACCTAAAGGCACAAGGTTGCTGAATACTATACAAAAACTGGGTAAGTAGCATTTCCTAAGTAGGCCAGGTAAGTCGGGGATGGAAAAAGGGCATAGGAAGATTAGATGACTTGCTAATCAGCTAGCGGCTAAATGCAAGCATACAACTCTGAGCTTTGCCATCGCAATATTCATTGACCCTTTCAGCTTTCGGGTCTCCCGCCCAGCAATATTTTGGTCACTGCAGAGCAGGACAAGTTGCATAAAGAGATTTTAGGGGAAGAACTGAAATCCTATGCTGACTTACTAGCGCACGCTCACAAAACTGCATGCAGGCCGTATCCCGTGTGCTGCACAGCAGGGTCTTTCGGTGAACTCTGTATTGGTTAAATGTGTGAAGTGGTTTCCTTCCAAGGTGGCTGAAAGGAGGAGAGAAGCGCTGGAATGACTATCATTAAGAAAATGGAATTTTGCTCTTCAGTCATAAGCAGTGCAGCAGGCTCAATAGTGGTGTTATTTTTGCTCCAGGGGTAAGCAAATTCCAAATGATGGCTTTCAGGTGCGAGCAAAATACAGTCTGTCCGAATGTAGGTTTTTACACTATTGATCATGTACCAGATGAGCACCTTCCACGGAGAGCCAGTAGTAATAGCCAATGTTCTCTGTTTTCCCCCAGGTAAAAAATTAAACTTCTTAGGAGTTGGTTTTTTTTTTTTTTTTTTTGGTTGGTATTGGTTTGCTGGTTTGGCTAATACTGCCTATTTCTCTTTTTAGTTTTTAGTCAGTTTTACTGGGTTTCAGTTTAGTTTTGCTCTGATTTAACTGTGTGGAAGAAGGACCATTTGATAAATGGGGTATCACATATTTCAGGCACAATTCCTGCTCTGCAGAAAAGCTCCTGTTTCTTTCAGACTTTGCAGTTTTTGCAGTCTTTTGGCAGCTGAGCTGATTCTGGTTTTTGCTCTGTCAAATTTCTACTGTAGCTGAGTCCCCTCTTATGCATTGTCACAAGAAACTGCAAATGAAATAAAAAGTGAGGTTAAACAGACAGCGCCCCGAACCCTATCCAAACCCCTGTGAACAAAAGGGAGTACAAGTCCTCTCAAGACCGTTTCATAGGAAGGCAGGGGAACAGCTGTTGGGGCTACAAGTAAACAGCAAGTACAAACCAACTATTTGTAGTCCATTGAGAAAGTAAACAGGGTCATCTTGTCTATTCCCCTCGATTCTTTCTTTGTCTGTGGCCTGTAGCCAGCTACTGATCATCAAGATAAGACAGAAACACATTAAGTCTTGAAAATTATGTCTGGCTTCTGGCTGTCACTGGAGATAGCTCTATCAGTTAAGCAAGTAAAACCGTGGGTGAGTCCTCCGCTGACTCCAGCAGGGCTGGAGCCCATCCCTTTTAAGTCGCTTGATGGCATTTTGCATCTAACTTCTATGTATCCCAGCCGCCCAGAGGAAAGGCTCTCAGCATCTGATGTTACAACAGCACATGGCAGGCCAAGCTCACTTCGCTTTAACGCCGTGGGAATCAGCGGACCTGAAGCGTCTGTTTAAAAGTCAAACTTCAGCCTAAATGCTTTGCTGAATAAGCAAAACTAAATAATGTCTGTAAGGTTTCACAAATAAGGAAATGTGCTTCAAATCTCTGAATTAGATATTATGGCCAAATCTTCTCTAAGCAAAATTCCCTCTGGCATTAGCATGATTTTTTCCTTGAATAATGATGGTAAAATGTAATCTCTTTCCAGGCATTGAAAATGTATTTAAATCTAAATAACCAAAACAAGTGTTCCTGTTGCAAATGTTTTTGGTGAACTGAGATTAAAACAAAGATTTGTTGAGAAATAGTCAGAGTTACACTCTGGACATGAATTTCAGATTCTGGTTGTTGGAATCCCGGTGGCTTTTTTTGGTTATAAATTTGTCTCCAAGCCATGACTTATATTATTTTTAAGGGTGTAGATTTACATTTTAAAATTTCAAAAAGAAAAAAATATTTTCTGGATAAATCCTAGCCTTTATTTTAAATGTCTATATCAGACTATTTTTTGAAAGAGGGTTGGTTTTTTTTTTCTAAAAGCATTTGCAAGCTTTTTCATTCAAGTACATATGTGCATACTAAACTTTGGGTGGCTTAATTAAAACAAATAGCTGTGTCCTGAACTCAAGTGTGTGTATAGGTAGAGTCAATATTCAAAAACTGGTTTGTGACTCACAGAAAAGAAAAAATATTTTTAATTGTGGCAATTACAAATCACTTAAGAGAGTAACTGCTTCACAAATGAGTGTGCTCATTCATAGGTGCATGGTATATAATTGTTACCTGACTGCTATGGAAATAGTTCTTGTCTCTTCTGTTATTTGAGCTCTGTGGCCGAAGGGGAAGGGGTACTTGCTGAAGGTCTCAATATTGTCTACTTATTTCCACTCTCCCCATTTTAGATATGCCCTTACATACACCTTCTGGAAAAGGATGACCACAAAAGACAGCCTTTTGGAGCCTTTAATGCACCTTCTTACTCCACCAAAAGACACATTTGCTTTTACAGATGTCACTGACCTACTTTTCTTCAGTATTTCTCATATAACTCTCAAGGAACTCAAAACGTTTTTCAGGTTTCAATGAACCAAGCCACCAGCCTTTTGTGTAACCCGTTTCGATTGCAAACACGAAGCCAAATCACACCTCTGCGTGAGGAGTGAAGAAGGCGAGAGAGAGCAGGACCGCGGCACTGTGGCGGGCGACCGGCAGGACGGTGCCAGGCGTTAGCTGGATCGTCACAGGCAGCTCTGGACATCAAATGTGATAATGGCTTAACAGGCGTGACTTCTTTTTGAATGAAACCTTTATGATTTCCTCTATGTTGTCAAACAGGGATGGTATCCTTGTAAATAGTCTGTAAGTCTTGTCCACCTGAGAAGACATGTAGTAGAACAATTATGTAAAAGTAAGTAGGTTTTGCATCTTATACACTTACTAAAGCTTTTTATATACAACCTAATGGGGTTACATAGTGCCTTCTCATAACACTGTGATGCCGGGCCCTCAAAATCTGCGAAAACCTCAGCAATTGCTCCTGTGGAGAGCATTCATATGGCCATAGCAATTCCCACAGCAGGCCTGAGAGTCAAATCAACTGCTCCATCCCCACTCCTCCAGTTGGTGGGACAGCCCCACTGGTATTCATGGCAGGCTTTAAATCCTCTGCAAAGGGGGAGAACTCAATTAAAAAAAAAAAAATCAGTCTTCAAACAGAAAGCAAAAATGCAACATGCTTTAAAAGAGATGGGGAAGAAAATAAGTTTTTTCTTTCTTTGGGCCTTCACTCCCCCAGAGTTCAGAGGGCGGACGGCAGGTTCCCTCCCTTTCACCGTGGCTTGTGTCGCACATTGCCTCTATTGAGATCAAAGACATTTGGTTTCTATTACCCTATCTCCAAGAGAAGTTCACTTGATAAAGAAGTCTCCACCCTAATGATTAAACCCTATTTGGATTTAAATACCTGGGCAGAGCCCTTCAGCCTGCAGGCCAGGATTAGAGGGCCCATGACTCCAGCGCCCATTTGCTAATCTGGAAGCAGACCATGGTGGCCCCCTGTGAAATGTTATGTCATTTGGCTTTCACAGCCCTTTACCCTCATCCCAGGGCAATCTTGTTCTTCCAGTGGTGCTACCAGGAAATGAAACGGAGATGAATCCATCCTAAATAGCTACGCAACAGCGAGAGCTGAATAAATACAGAAAAATTACAGAACAGTCATTTAGAAAGGGCTCAAAATCAAACAGTACCTAAATGGTCTTCAAAACTGTGGTTTACTTCTAATTACTTTATGAAGGTCAGGGAGGGAGAACCAGAGAAATAATTAAATTTAAGGTTAATCAGGAGAGGCTGATTATTTTTTTTTTTTAATGTCTTAGGAACCATTTTCATTCTCTAAATAGCATTAAGGGTTTCATGCTGGTTGCAGTGACCAAAGATTGATAACTGTATCCACAGGAGGCTCTTTTCATTATGGAAAACATAGAAGAGCAAATAGTTTAGAGGAGAAGGTATTTTGAAATTAGACTCAGGAGCATCCAGAGACAAAAGATTTGTGATTGCAGCTCTAATTTCAGACCTTAAAAGGAGCATGTTTGCCTGACAGCTTCTTTAGCTTTTTTTTCCCCTGGTAATGTCTGTCTGATAAAAGCTATCACCACTCCCCATAAGCCTTGCCTTGTTATATCTACATCTCTACTACAGCATTACTACTGTTAAATGTACTAGGGCAGGAGAGCTTTTTTTGTTTGGTGAGAGAGAAAAATATTTTTAGAAAATACATCCAGAGAGTGTAACCTGAGCACTCAGTTGCGTGGGTAAATGCTCTGTATTTCTTTTCCTTTTCTTTTTTTTTTTTTTTTTTTTTTTTTATAATTTGGGGGGTTTTTTCCTCTCCTTTTTTTTTTTTTTTTTTTAACAATTGGGTGAGATTTTGCCATCCTTACTTATGCTGAGTAGTACTTTTCTTCCTGATATGCTATGAAAACGGAACAGAAGTACTGGAGTTATTGACAGGCTGATCCTGTACCCAAGAAAGGCCATGACAGTTTCCATAACACATGATTATATCCTGAAAACCAAGATTCTGCCCGTTTTGCTTATGCTGAGTGTTACAATACATCCTATTGATGTCAGTGCAGTTCTCATGGCATACCTTGATGTGAGCAAGACTGACAAAGGTGGCCAACATAAACAGGCCTCCCATTCCACTCTTTTTGGTGAATTATCTTTCAAGAGATTATATAAAAATGTTTGGTTTGGGAACATGATATTAAAAAAGGATTTGGTATGGAAGGTACTTTGCCCTCCCATATGGTTGACTGAGTAAAACATCCTCATCCTATTATCTTGGCTCCAGCAAGGGATGCTGCAGTTGCATACGCCAAGCTCTAAAGTGAACAGACAGCTTCTTTCCCTGTGCTTACTGGAGTCCTTACACAGCCGTTCCCTCCCTGCACTCCGATGGGAGAAGCCAGCTTGGGTCTGTGCCCACGTGCATGAGAACATTCACTTGGCTATTTCTTTTTTCGAGGATTAGTGGCATTTGATTTACTTGGTAAGAATACTGCTTGAGTAGATAAAGCTAACACAGAAAAATGAGGGGAACTACTGCTTCAAATTCTGCCTATTTCCGAGTTTTCATTTTTCTCCTTTCCAAGAGGGATGGACCGTTTCTGGTTCAGGCTCTTCATAACCAGCCTTACTGACATGCCCATGTTTTTTAAGGCCTAACATTCCTGGACAAGAAGAGATTTAGTCTTCTTTAAACCTACTAATTAATCACAAAGGATGTATGAACCAGCTGATGATGTCACATCACCATATTAGAGAAGAATTTATTAACCCTAAGGGAGCCCTCAGGCATCCTCTGGTATGAATTTGGCACATTAAGGCAAGTCAATCTTTGGGGCACGGCAATGCTCTCTGCTTGCTCAGCTCGGCTCTTCAGCCTTTCCTGAGCATTTTCTCATGGGAGGTCATGCTTACCCCACTGCTAAGATTTGAGGTTACGGTGCAAAGTGAATTTTCCCTTTACATAAATAATTTATATCTCAAAGTACTTTAATGGTGCCAAACACTAGCTGTGGAAAGCGATTCAAAAGCTGGAAGACATGCAGCAAGTTCATAACATCAATCATATCAAATCCAGGTGATCAAAACCACTAATCCAGCCATAAAGCATAAAAGGCTACAAAATCCATTGAGAAACCTAAGGAAAAGTAGTTAATGTTCTGTTTTAGAGACTTAAAATGGCAATACTGAGTAGCTATAGTAATTATAGTGAGCTGTTTGTGAAGAGAATCCCACTCGTTTTAGAGTCTCCAGATAGTCACTTGTTTACATACGGTCATAATTTCACACCTGTTCTGATAATTCAGCAACCTTAATGTATAGCATTAGCAGAGTGTTTAGAAGCTGTAAGGGGAGTCATGTTTTAAGCCTGTAATGTGACATGGGACTGGGAGTTTATTTGTGTCCCGGGTGACTTAGCCCTCCCGCTGTGCCAGCAGGCAGGACTCGATGTCAGCATTCACAATATTCTCACTTCTGTGGTTTTACCTCTCTGACAATATCTGACAAGTCCGATATTAGTAATGCCTTCGAAAAAACCTCCTGTATTGTCTTTTCTTTGTGTAAAGGAAATCTGTGCTCTCTTGCAGTTATTTTCCTTCCTATCTCATCATTACCTTTTGCACAAATGCATCATGTATGCAAAACTTTATTAGGGCAAATGATGTTATAATGACATTTATTTGGTCAAAATCCTATTAATAACAAATGAGAGACTCACAGCAACTTATAGGAGATTTGCCAAGTGGCAGGGAAAATACATATTATTTCCATTTTATTTTGGAGCACTGCCAAAAAATCTTTTCAACTTGACCCTAATTTAATGTAAACCACCATGTCTAGGTCAGGGCAGAAGTGGGGGAGCAGCCGGGGACAGCCCCAGCCCTGGGCGCAGGGCACCTCCCTGGGGATGGGGACAGGCCAGGCTGAGACATCAGCCTGCAGGTGGTGGTGGCTCGGTGGGACCCGTGGCTGGGCACACGTCCACATGGCAGCAGGAGCTGCAGCTCAGGCAGGGCCAAGGCAAGAGCCTCAGCTGGAAGCAGCTCCTCTGGGACAGGGTTTGGCCCCACAACCTCTGAGAGCCTCTCCCCAGGATCACCACGGGGAAGGGGCCACCCTTGGCTGCACTGGCTCTGAGCTGGCTCCCTGCCCTGGCAGCCAAACCTCCGGGAGCCCCTTACAGCAGAGCTCACCATCACACTTTCCTAAACAACTGCTTCACAAAGGCTGCATTTTTATTTTTTTTATGGCTAGAGGACAACAGCACAAAGAGATTACAGTCATACGCACCCATCAGTTTGGGGTGAGCACAATTTTCCAGGCACGGTTGGCTCTGTGGCCATGTCTGTGCTAGTAAATTAACCACGCCTGGAGCAGTTTGCTGGATCTAAGAAGCTCAGCTGGCAAGAAACTGCCCAACTCCACGCTATGAAAGCCTCTTACCTTCCAAAGCCAGCTGACAGCATCCCATTGCCTGTTAGGAGCACCACCTGGCCACCACCAGCTCCTCAGCAGTGCCGAGGGAGCTGCAGGAAGAGCACAGCTGCCCCAGGCCAAAACTCTATTAGTGATTTAACTGAGCAGGCAGCTGAAGTTCAGTGCCTGGAAAGATGGGAGCCCTGGTGAGTTTGCTAGTGCAGAGCCCATGTGTCCAACGCACTGCTCCCACTGGCTTGCATGTGCAAGCCAGAGCACTCCCCGCTTGCAGCCCGTGCTGAGGTCTCCAGCCAACCAGCCAAAACACAAGGAACAGTCAAAGGCAGCTTTGGTGGATGTGGCGAGAGGGATCTATAGCTTCTACAGGGGATCATTTTGGATACCACAACCATGAGACAGTGCTTTCCTGTCTTGCGCTCTGCTTTGTCTTAGTGATCACATAGTTGCCACCTGCTGCAAGAGCTGGGGGGCAGGAGCTGTAACCTCTCCCGGTAAAAACATCCTAACACATTCCTAGAGAAGACTTAGTCATTACCCTCAATGAAAGTGATACCACATGAAGAAAAATAACATAAAGCCTATGTGATAAAACACATGGGCAAGGAACTCACCATCACCTAGGTAAACTGTGTTGACAGTAGTAATGATATGGACAGATTGAGACTGTTGGGACTACGATGAACTCCTGAGATTAATTTCCCTGTAGCTACATTTTTGCCTGGAAATCCAGAATTAAGAACCCTAGCTAACACACCCCCTGGAGATGCCTTAGATTTAATGTAATCATTTAAATGGAATCAAACATTTGCCTGATTTCATCATCTTGTTCCAGCAAGATGGAACAACACACATGCTTCTAGATGAACCTACATTTCTGAAGGATGCTTTCTGGGGAGCTCCCTGCGGTGTTGTGCTTCCCTCATCAATATGCAAACCTGTTCTTAAAAAGGTGCCCTGCTTCAGGACTAGCAGACATTTTGTGTGCACCAGTCATGCTTCCTCCTTATTCAAAGTTTATACTATGTTAATCTTCTGCATTAAATAAAGAGTCTTCCTGGGATTCTTTTTTAAGAGTTCAAACTCTAACCAAAATACTTGGTTACTCCAGCCATGGTTCAGGATTCTTCCTGAGTAGCAATTTTGACTCCTTGTAACTGATCTTTATTTTATAATGTAACCTAGATCTTGAGAGAGGAGTTTGCTTTAGAGAAAACTTTAGTTAATGTTTTTCTGATTACACTTCTCAGCCATATTTTCTCCCCTTACAGCAGCACACTGCCGTTTTTATGAAAAAGGAAATTCAAACTTGACTCGAACCCAAAAATGTAAGGAGTTTCCTAGGAACAGCAAGATGGTTGGACATATGCCAAAGTGGTACGACTTGGCAGCAGGAACTCTTGTCATGTGCAAATGGGACTTTTAAAATGCCTGAAAAAAAGCTGCCTTGGCCCAGGCCCCCAGCGAACTAAATGCTCGTGCTTTTCTGAGCAGTATAATTTTATTGTTATAACCTGTGATAATATTACTGTTATAATAATGAATTTCCCATTAATATCAGACTGAATTGGATTAGGTGTTAGTCTTTGGTTGTGTTGGTATCACGAGTGTCACTCAGATGAGAGCCTCGTTGCTGCAGGCGCCATGCCAACACAGCAAGAGACATTTCCTGCTCCCTACGAGCACATGCCCCCAGACCACTGCAGGGCAAAACTGAGAGCATTCTCAAAGGGTACCTGAGCAATTTCTTTCACTACATTTCATTTGGTTGCTTCACCTGTTGCCTCATTTTGCCTCTCAAAGATAACAGCCCATTCAAAATACTTCAATGAAAGGCGTAAGAGTTGCATGCCTGGATCACTCAAACTTAGCTGGGAAATGCACCTCGTCACTTACTGATGAAGTAGACCTTGGAGTGAACTAGAAAACTCCAGCATGGAAACGTAACAAGGTTAAGCATAAAGGAGCTCTGTTTGCAGAGCAGGAGAGCAGCAGACAAAAATAATGAAGCCTCAAATTACTTTCCTTGTCCCCACTTACCTCCTTGCAGAGGGATGCTGTTCCTGGTAGCTAAAAAGCATGCATCATTCCCATGCCTGAGAGCTGCATGTAGTTGCTAGGTGGCGATGCAGTTTTTGGATCATTATGTTACTATCCCAGGGGGCTGCAAATAATCTGTGCACAAGAGCTGCTCATTAGCTGGTAGTCCATGAAGTTTTGAAGAGTGTCTGTATGATGGAAGTCCTCCTCCCTTGATCTTTCTCCAACTCATGCTTCTGAATTCTTAAAAATACTTAGGAGGAGATTTAAAGTGCTGTAGTCCATGAAACTGCTTCTGGTATTATTTGACTTGCACAACCAGTTGCCCTACAGTGTATTCAGGAGATGGAGAATTAATCAGCAGAGACAGCAGGTGTTATGAGCCCCTGTTCTTTCTCTGGTACCTGCGGGGACCATCTAAAGCCCTACAGGAGTATTTCATACCAAGATCCAGTGAATGATAGCATCTAACAGATGCTTCATTCTCTGACAACCTTAGCTGAAGCAGACCAGAAGCATCTGATATTTGTATTTCAACAGCAGATCAGAAAGTAGGAAGCTCAAAGAATCCCACCCAGCTCATATGCCTGGTAGTTCTGAATCAAGAACAAAGTGGATCTTCTGAACATATTTTGCAGGACACATATTAGCACTCACCTTAGTGTTATCCTGTAAAAAAGCCCGAAAATAATCAGGAAGTGCAGTTGTGAGCCACATCTGGCCCACAACAACACGTTATTAAAATTCAGCATGAACGATGAGTCTTCAATGCAATGAAGACTAATACTTAAGGCGACAATCTTGCTCTAAAACAGTCAGGGGGCACGTGGGTTTTCAGGGCAAAGGTCCCATATATTGTACTAGAACTCTGTTAACTCAAACTTCCCTGCCCAACTCAAAGATATATATGCTTGATGACTGTCAGTCTGACTTTGGCTTTTCAAATCAGGCGGAGGAATGCAACTGCATTTAACGACTGAAATCCTGTCCTTCAGAACAAAGCAGAGATATCTGGTAAAATCCCAAGATGCTGTAAGAAATAATTAGGTGGCAGTAGGACAATCAGATCAGCTCTGTGGCTGACAAAGTTTGGAAAATGGGAGAAAGGTTAGGATCTGTGGTCTGACTGACTTCCAAAATAAACTACATCAGCAGCTCATATTACATGAAATGTACCTACAATATTAGGTTTCATACAGTCCCTTATACCAAAAATATGATTTTCAGGAGTGATTATACATTTGGGAATACATATGGGGAAAATAAGACTATTATTCTGCAAAAAACAACCCCCCAACCTTTATTTTTCACAATACATTTCAAGTACATGCAGAATGTATTTACATTTCTCTTTAAGGCAAACAGAAACTGGGTTCTTATTCCTGAGTTGCTTAGCACCAGTAGAAATAGCAAATAAAAACTTAGGAAATGTTGTCTCTCCCTGTGAAGCTGCTGCCTCCCATGCAAAATATTTCTGCTTTCACCTTGCATTTCTTTTAATGAGCTATTTATACTAACAATCTCTATTGCTGTTTGGAGCCATTTCTGTAGATTTCAATCTCTTAGAAGAAACATCTTGCCAAGATGTGACAAACTTTCCGTGTTTGTTGTTTTACCTTACAGACTGTTTGCTGACTAGACAGCGCAGTGGTACTTCTATCTTTCCTGGCACACGCATCAAGGTCTTCTCTTCAGTTATTTTAAGAGTTCTGTATTCCCCCAATATCTAGAAAAAACTAACGTTATCTTCTTACGTCTTTCTCATGCGGACTAGCTGCTTCTCCAATACTACGTCAATATTAAGAGAGGGAAATGTTCACCTCAGCCAGTGGAGGTTTTTAGGGCTTGACTTCACTGAAGCTAAGCAGGGGAAGTGAAAATGCCCACTGAAGTGCTGGAATTTACAAAGAAAATGCAAACCAGCTTTTCAATGAAAAAACATGCTCCCTTGAAGTCTAACATTTGAGCCATTTGCATTAACTCAAGACTTTGACATTTGCTAGAATTTAGGATGTTGAATTTCCATTTAAAGTACAAAGAAGTTTGTGACATTCTTCCATTGCCCTTGACTGGCTCTATCAAACCCACCAATTCCAATAGGCACTTTTCTCCCATGACTTTTAAGAGGACTACAGGGCATGATCCTAAAAGAGAAAACATCTGTTCAGTAAAAAATAAAGTTCCAGTTCCTATTTAACATAAAAGTATAGTCCAAGCAGAAAGTCAATAGTGCAAAATGGGGTATAACTCTTAAGTGTGCCTTTCTCAGTGACCTGTAGAAAAATGTTTTGTTTCAAATTACATTCTCTGCTTTTTTAGCATGCATTCCTGAAACTGTAGTTCTTAATAACTTGTCAAATACATCAATAATTCAAGGCTTCTTTTGCCATTTAGTCTGTCTAGGTGCCCATCTCAGCTAATCAATGCTTATCACAATTTTTAAACAAATGCTAATATTTACAGATGTTTAACTTAAACATTCATTGAAAGAAACAGAACAACTGTGCCTTGATTAAACTTCTGGTTTAAATTGGTTATTAAAGCAAAAAACCCCAAGTAATTTCTCACTTATTTTTCAGTTATTACCTGCTAAGATCAAATGTCTTTCTTCACAACTGTTTCACTTAGTAGCAACACAAAACAGCATATTGCACTGGGAATAATCCACATTCAAATAGTCAACTGTAAAGAGACTACCTTTAACAAAGACAAGCAATCTCACAGATAAATTCTTCACCAAAGGTTTGCCAATTTTTTTTCCCTACCTCTGAGAGATTATTACAAACTAAGCACCTAGGAAAATACAATAAATGAACCCAGACAGTAAGAGGAACTCATGAAGTATCTAACCAATATCCCATCAGGAAGCTGACTCCCTCTGGTAAGGCACCTCCCAACAGAAGGTCTAAGGGTTCCCCCCTCCCAAGTAAGACGAGTTCAAAAGGCTCAAAAAAGGAACGGTTGTTATTCTGCACCTGGCAACACCTCTATACACCGTGAACAAAACAGCTTGCTGCGGATATTCCCAATGAACAGCTGCAGCATAGCATTTTTATCCTCATCTTATTTTCTACCAAGTGACCTGCATGCAGCTTTATTTCTAAAATCAGCACTGCTGATTCTATAACCAGTACGTCCTCTGAGAAGATGTACTTTTTCAGTGATCGTTTCAATACTAAGATGCTAGAGAGATTACAAAATTTTAGAAAGTCTTAAGAATTTCTCCCTGGAAATCCTTGATCCCTAGTCTATTACAGAAAGAGACTGCACTGTATCCAGAGGAAAATATTGTACCCCTTGACAGTGATTGTTTATCTAGTGACTGTTCATCTAGTGCATTTGCCAAATCTTGTCCTGCTACGCTGGTTCCTTTGAAGAAATCTAGGACATCGACACTTCTCTGCTTCTTGCTTCTTGCTCAGATCTGTCAGAAATGGCTGGAGCTCAGGTTCTCCTCCACTCACATAGGACAGGGGACATAGGCATTCATTTGGGCTGTGTCTCCGCTACCCGCTGCACTAGCTGAGGTAGCAGAAGCTGATTAGCCTCCGCAGGCGTCTCACCGAGGTGAAATATTCCAGAGGAAGTCACACGAATACTTCTTGCATTCAAGACAGTTCAATGGCCTTGGAGAGTAGTCATGGCACATCTCTGACATGCTGTGTGTCTCAGCTTGCTTAGGGTGGTAACTTATACTCTTCTGATCTCTGATTTAAGAATTCGTCCTACCTGCTCTTTTGAGGATGGCACCAGTTTATCACAGTCTGAATCCTTTCATCCAGAAGGAAGAAGTTGTAGGCAAGAATAAGTTTCTGGACAGTTTTGAAATGCTACTTCCAAAGGCACCAACTTCTACATGCAGTAAAAGACATTGCTCTTTCTTACAGTGCAGATGAAACAGATTACATCCAGTTTATTTATAAAAGTTTTATACACCTGAAATATCACAAACATTTACAACTTTCCCGCTTTCTTCTGAGTTCTGAAAAGACTGAGTCATACAATTACACCGCTGTCTCCTTTGACTCTGATGTCTGTATTGGCTTGAAGTTCAGTATCTCTTTATATGTAATGCCTGGAAAACAACAGAATAAACATAGTGTTGCTGGTCTAATCAGAAAAGGAGCTGCACAGACACGAGCAAGGTGCAACCCCCAGCATGGTTAGCCTCTGATCTAGGTCAGGAAGAGAGAGACCGCTTCAGGCAAAAAAGAGAGAAAGAGTACAAAAAGTAAGGGAATCAAGGACTGTTTTTTCACCAATTCAGATTTGAAGAAGTAGCCCAATACTGAAATGTTATAGGTGCTTTCAGAGGGATGCGTGCATTGACTTTACAGTATAGGGGGCAATATCCTCAGAAAGAGCTACTGAGCACATCAGCTTTAAAAGTCAAGTCCTCACTTAAAAGCCAAAATACAAACCTCTGACATTAGATGAAAACTAGATTCAGACTTAAATCTCTGCTGAGATAGATGTGTTTTCTCTCCCTGAGAGAACCTAACTTAAAATTAAGGCCAGCAACCGTTGCAGTCTATCTATAGAGCCAACAGTTGAGGAATCTGTTCGCCTATCCCATCCACTGCAAGGAACATGTTACAGAAATGGTTTCTTCCCTATGTTGCAGAAGATGGGAGGACAGATTCATGAAGAAGGAGAAGGAGGAGAAGGAGGAGAAGGAGAAGAGCCTCTGTTAGGAGGCAGAGAAGAAACCTTTGGGGATCGTTCCAGGAGGACTTGGTAAGAGAAACACTGGCTTATCAATAGCGTTTCTCTATCTTAATGCTGTCTACTTACTCTGTTCCATCAAAAGCAGAGAAAGTGATTTGTAAAGCGGAATACTCCTATTTCTGGGTGGCCTTTCTATCTAGTCATTTTGTAAAACATCACAAAACTGAACTCACGCTTCCACTCATCTAGCGGAAGATCCATGTTATCAAATGTGTCATCATATTTCTCAGCTTCGGTTTCTTCCTCAGGATCGTGAATTGGTTCAAAGTAAGGATGCGTCAAAGCCTCAGCTGCTGTGACTCGCTTCTCTGCATCCAGAACCAGCATCTTTTCCAAAAGGTTTACAGCTATTGAACAGAAAACAAACAGTGCATTCAAATTATGCCACTGATTCCAGCTTGTACACAGTAAGGTCATCCTGGAGATATTTCAAGTAAGTACACAGAGTTATGCAGAATCATTGGGTGTTCATTCTATAGCCAGTGGGGCCCATCTGCATGACAAAATAGTGCTGTGAGCAAGCTGGGATTTGTACAAAGTCTGATGCAACGCAGAGATGCTCCCTTGCTTCTGTATGCAATACAGCCACATCATCTCAGCTAATGACTTCTCTGCTCCAGGACCACTGTGCTTGGGGCTTTCCCAGGTGTCTTTCATCACTGCTGCCACTGTGTTGTGGTTCTAAGGTACATCACAACCTGACAGCAGCAGAATGAACAGGTGGGTGCAGAGCTAATGAGAATTGCTGTGTGACCAAATCCAGGCCCAAGGACACTCTGAAGTTCACTAAGACAAGTCAGTTGTCCATGCTCAGAATCTCAGCGCTGACTTCATCTGCTACATGTTTTTGACCTCAGCCAAAACAATTCATGAAAATCTTGTATGTTCCTCTCCAGTGGATTTTGGATCAGGTTCACTGTTAGACTGTCAAAATGGGCTAGTGTGAACAGATATGATGAATCATTTGTTTATTCTCTGTTTTTCTATCCTGAAAGAACGTTCCTGGGTTGGGTGGAGCAGCTGAAAGGAAGAAGAGGCAGCAGCGTGGGACAGGATGCTGCAACTCCTGCTTGCCACATTATGGATTCTCTCCAGCCTTCTCTCCCAGATCATGAGCAGTTAGTTGTTCTCTATGCAAGGAGCAGCCAGACGGGCACAGAAGCAACAGGAAGAAACGTCCTAAAAACTAAATGGAAATGTGTAGAGTTTGCTGTAGCTGAGGAACGTCAGTGAGCTAACCATGCAGTCAGGGTAAGAGCTGCTTATTAATCATGTTTGTTTCTACTGTATCTGAACATACAATTTTAACCTCTTAAATTGAGAAGATTCCATTATCCTAATTGATATTCTAATAAAACTGGCTTTGTGAGTGTTCAGGTCACTGGGGAATGGATAAGGTTTGGGCAGAACCATCTCAGAGCTCTGGCTGCCTCGAGTCATGTCGCAGTTATGCACACTTGGTATGCTCTTCTGGCTGTTTATATCTATCAAATCCAAGCCAGTGCTTCTCAGGAATGCACAGATGTTTCTCAGGATGTATTCATTCCCTGACTAAAATGTCAGCTTTCTATTTGCTTGCATTTCTACTGTAGATCAGATTGAGCTTTCAGCATTATTTCAAATATAATACACGTAAAAATTTATTACATATACTTAATTTGCCAGGGCTCTTGAGAAAGCTGCTCCAGTAAAACCATTAAGCAGATGCTGGATTGGAGCCTAAAACACAAAATACTTCTTTTTTGACTCTTCTAAGAAAAATCTCATTCCTGTCAGGGTCTAAACTTGGCAAAGTTCAGCCACTAAAATCGAAGTTATGAATTATGGAAAGCAAAAGACAGAAAAGCACGAGAACCATCACATAACCTATCACATGACTGATACTGCTGCTGCCTCCAATGCAAACACAAGAACAAGACAAATTGTACACATCCACATAAACTGTCTTACCCAAAGGATTTGCATACTTCAAGATGGATGCAAAATCTTTTTTCTGGACTTTTGGGAGGCTTTTGATATAGTTTTTTGCCTTAAAAGAAACATGAATATTAAATTAGATGTTTGCCGCCTTTGTAATGTGACAACATTAAGTATATGCTTAACAGGTAACTCAGCAATGCTTTGGTAGCACATTGTACAAATGGATTTTTTTTTTGGTCATAAACCCTCATTATATTCACCTTCTTGTTGAAAGGAACTTCTTTTTTTTTAAATCAAGCCTTAAAACTGTGATTAAGAAATGATAATGTAAAACTTTAATTATTAGTGCTAAATATTTAATATATTAATCAGAATAAATATGTATGCATAATTTGAAAGAATGTCATAGTGAGTTTACAGGAATCTATAGAAGTGAACTTTATACAGTAATTCATTAGTATTTAAATTGTATAGTTAGTCTAATGATTAATTTTAGGTTTTTTATAGTAGGGGCTTAAGGATTCTAGAAGGACATCCACACAAGAATGGGAAAGAGAAGGTCAGAGACATCTGCAGAACAACTGGGTTTTCTGAATAGGTTCATGTTTTCAGCATGTTTCCGATAAAGGTAGTAATGCATCAGCTCAACTGTTTATATGGTACACACTGGAAAATTTGAAGTATTTAAATATCTAGATTTTTCAAGTGTCCTGATCATTTTCTGTGCCCCTTTCATCTCCAGTAGCTATTCTGGCTGTGCAAAGCACTTCAAGGCAGAGATGTACCATCAGGGGTCATTTCAGTGGTCAATACATATTATCTCAGCCAGTCTAAGAACTGAGCATGGCTTAAGTCAAATTAAGACATGTAAAACCAACTGACAAAGCAGAATACTCACATCTTGACTCTGCAGTTTTTGAACAAAATCCTGAGTTGGTGTACCCGTTATTTTCATTATTTCTGTGAGTTGGTCCAGATCTGAATACCAGAAATAAGGAACAAAGTCTTTCACCATAAAACTAAACGCCTTGCAAAAGTCGTGAGTTTCTTTGCTATTGGAGAATAAAGCAAAAATCGTATCGCAAGGACTGAACAGAAGATTTACAAAAGATGAGATGAAAGTTCTCTGTTTTCCTTGCAAAAGGCAAAGACACTGAAAGCACCTGAAATAAAATATCCTATAACTTGGGAACACATAATTGAATCATCTGCAAACTCCTCTAATATCATCAGGCCTCCTCTATATTTTTTGGTCAAAATCAGTCCAAAAGTATTGGAGTATCTGAACCAATCAACAGATGTATTGCATGCATTGCCCTGGTCTATCCAATATTTAGCTGACGTAGAGGCAGGAGAAGTCACAGGGAACATCAGGTGGTACGATAAACAGAACAAAATTCAAAGGAAACCAGTCTGTGTTAGTTCTTCTCCATACTGAGAAACTTCAAGGGAAAAAAATTAATCCCTCCCCTCCTCATTTCCCACATGCTTAGCTCAATTCCAGATGCTGAGATGTTGGAGACATTGGGGTAAGGCATCAGAACACTCCCTAGTCTTCTGTGTCCTAAACCAGCACATATTAATCAGCAACAATACTAACTGTTTCAAAGAAGAAACACCGTATTCACAGCAGGCTAATGCTGCAGAGAACAGCTTTATGACTCGTTTGCTACTCTGGTAAGGGCAGCAGATGAGAAGCTAGAAGCTAGATCAGCGCTCGGCACACGAGGATTCTACCAACCTCTGCAGAAAAAGGCAATGGTGGGTAATGCTGATGAAATAAATAAATAAATAAAATCCCATACCAAGTTTGCAGGATAACCTATTCATATTAATAAAACAAAAATCCCTCAAGTTAGCTTAGTTTTCTTATTCACCTACCCACAGCTGAACCCACGGCTGCATTTCCCTGACAACAGGTAATACTGTTTCATATACTCAAAGGCCAGTGAGGACTATTATGCTGGGGTAATTTGCTTTGTAACACAGGACACAGAACTTCAGCCAATAGTTCTGAAATCTCCAAAACCCAGTATGACTAAAATACTAGCTTTTGCATTTACAGTGCAACTTGAAAATTATGACTCATTCATTTCCTTCTTTATGTACCAGAATGCTCAAGGTTAGCATTAGTTGAGAAACGCTATGTTAGTCAATGCCTGTTCTTTGGCAAGCATTTTAGTATTTTCTTGTTAAGAACTAATGAGTAATTAAAATCTGTACAGCTGAAATAATCTGATGTATTCTACTTTTCCATAGTCCCTGTCATTTTTTTGGTGAATGCAATCTTCCTTTTTAATGTTTTTCCTCACAAAACGAGAATAATATGATCCATGCAATGAAGTCCTAATCTTACGTGCAAGTACTTAAATAGAAATATAACTAAAATTAAACAATTGTGATCCTGTGATTCTGTAGAAAAGTATTTGCAGATAAGCAATTTATTGACTGGAACTCCACAAGGGGAAAAGAAGTGCAAAATGATTAGGCTGAGCTGTCAAACATACAAAGCTGGGAAACAAAAAAAAAGTAAAAAATTCTTGCTGTCTTCTATTAACACCGTCCTCTATTAACTACCACAACTACTACTGCCAATGAAGTATCACTTGAGGTTGAATTATGGCTTAATCTTAACTATTTTCTTATTTCCTCGGCAATGAAATGGTAGGACTAGATGTTTTCTGTAAATCTAAAACATTTTACTAGAAGTTACTTACACAACATTTTTTGGTAAAAGTCTCAAAAAGCATGAAATCAACTAGCATGTGCACATAAGTCTGTATACTGCAGCAGAATCTTCTGTGCGTGTTCAGGAGTTGTGGAATCTGTTACTAAAAAAATCAAAATATGCCTTTTCTATCATCACAGAACCTTTTACCTGATGATTTGAGATGTCATTCAAAGATCACCTCTTTCTCTATTGAAAAAGTTCAGCAATACAAGTTTTAATTTGCAGATGTGCAAAAGTGGTACAGATATCAAATAACCAATTAATGAGAAAGGTGCAAGCCATTTTACTACTCATTTCAATTTATGCTCATCAGTTTTTGAACAGACCTACTGTATCACATAAGAACCTCTCATCATTTTCTTACATTAGTGTCACAAATTCACTGAAGGATACGATCGTTTCCTTTGAACAGAGGCCTCCCCGTTATCATCTCAGCCATTATACAGCCCACAGACCAGATGTCAACTGAAAAAAATACCAACAGTCACATTAAATTGCTGAATACTTGTCCATTTAAATGTACATAAAGTTTAATTTAAAACATATTTTAAAGAAGTGTAAAATTTACCTTTATAGCCTGTTACAAAATAAATGAGTGCCTTGCCAAGTATGATGAACAGTATAGGTAAAACTACCAGCCTTTCTAATTAACAAACTGGTGATAATCTGATAATATGCAGAATCAGTTTCTCAGTAACAGGCAGGTGCACATGGGAAGTAAATTTGCAATGCCTTCAAAAACTTCCATAGTTATCCTAGCATTACTTGAATTCCCTCCTTCTGTCATTTTCCCCTGTCTGTTCAAGTTACAATCAGCACATCTTTGCAGGAAGATGACAGTCAGTGCAGAACACAAGAACGTAGACCAGACTGTCACATATGAATGTATACATTCATATTGCTTTTTTCCAACCATCTTGGCACTTTCTGTTACTCTCAAAAAATATACAAAAAAGCCCCCAAACTCTCAGCCACCAAACCGTTACCTGCAATTTATCTACAGGGAAGTTTTGCATAGTTATATTGTCACTTCCACCTCCAATTTTTCATTCACTTCAGATACAAAGACTTGCTTATATATTGCCTGATTCAGTGAATGCTTCAGCTCTGTTAAAGACTTTTCTGAAGAGATGCTGACCTGTTTGCGTATAATGCATCCAGTTAAGTATGACCTCTGGGGCTCTGTACCACCTTGTAACCACATAACCGGTCATCTCACTGTCCGTATGCCTTGCCAATCCAAAATCCAGAATCTGTAGCGGAAGCACAAAGAACATCCTGATCAGACAGCTAGTTATCTATTTTATACAGACTTTACAAATGCGGAAAATAAAAGAATTGGAGCATTCTGCAGAGACTGGCTTATTTTTGCATCTTTTTTCTCATTGCAGTGTCTTGTTCTCACTTGAAAAATCAACACTGAAGTAGCAAGGAGCATTACGATTTTTTTTCCCATGTTAGATACTGCTATAGCAACACTGAAAGCTGTAAAACCAGTAAAGAAAAGAATAAATTCTTCAATTATTAATTAAAAAGATATGGGTCCCATTCAATGCAAAAAATTCCCTGGCCATGGAATGACTATCGTAGCTTGTTAGGGCTAAAAGAACAGCACCCATCTTAGATGGTATTCATTGCTCTCATATCCCAGGTGGCACAATTATTCGAGAGTGTGTTCCAATAATATTCTGAGGTAAGGAGGAATCATTATCTTTGTCTTATGAGTTTTCAGACAAGGGAAAGCTTCCTCTAGGTCACATTGAAAATATACAACAAGAGTAGGGAATTACGATTATTTAGCCCCACTGAGTTTTCCCCAACCTACTGCGTCAACTACAGAACAACCCTCCAAAAGAAACACAAGGACAATGCAATTTTTTTAAAGGATTATGCACAATTCAGCTTATTTCTAAGACTCAGATATTTATCTCTAGATATAGCAATGTGTACAGCAGCAAGATTAAAAATGAATGTTATGGCCTTCCGTCAACTTCTACAAAAGTGGCTAATGTAAAGGCCCACCTGTATGGACCGTCAAAAGATGGTGCCAGAAGATGCGGCCAACAGCAAGGAACACTCCTGGAATGACAGTCAGTTCATCAGTTCATAGTTTATCAGGAAGTTTACGCTTCTAACAAGAAGCAGGGGTCTTGGGTAAGTAAAGTCTGTTCAAGATAAATCATCATCATCCACAGATACTGGAATATGTAGCTTTGCATGAACAGCCACTAGTTTCCATGTATATTGGGCTTCATATATATTGGCAGGGCAGACATTTTTACTAGGAGCACCTGTGCATTAATATACCAAGAGTGATGTTTTTGTAATGCTCTCTGTAATTAAATATTTTAAAATATCTCAGGATAGTTTCATCATTCCCTGGAACTAGCAGAAAGGAAAATTGTATTTTCATTCATAGATCAAGAGTATAAAATGTTATGGCTTATCTTTATTGCCATGCTTGAAACATCATTTCCACATCTTCCCCATAACTGCTGATTACCTACCAATTTAAAAACAGGAACAGGATGCCAAGGGAGAGATTTTTATTCTTACCAATAAAATACAATTGATTACGGCCAAAGTTACCCCTCAGAACTTTGGGTACTGAAGATTTACTGGAATCAAAATATTTGCAGTAACAAAATACACTTTTATATACAGCTTTCAAATTTATTCTACACATACAACACACATTATGTCTTCTCAGTAACACGGGAAGAGGGGTGGAAGAAAAAAGGAAGTTTTATGTAATAGGTCAAAAGCCACATGTGGTACCAACTATTCTGTCATGGCTTTTTAGGCCTTTTCCATACTAAGGCTTTTAACACTTGGAGTTGGAGACAGCTAAAATATAAAACGTATTTGTATTTTCGTAAAAGCAGAAAATGACAGCTAGAATTTTTGTGCATTATGTATTAATGTGAGGATTTCTTTTCATTTACATATTCATTAGGCTCAGGAACAAGTGTATCCTGTTAGTACTTAATATTAACATGGCACCACTTCAACAACAGTCTTCACATGAAACTATTATTCTCATACTCAAATCTTCAACTTTTCAGCTGGAACTTCCAAAGCAATTTTCAGAGCAAGTTTGAAAATCCTTTTCATAATGCAGGAATTACAAAAGAGAGAGCAAATTCCCCTCAGCTCCTCAAGGATAAGCTCCCCTTCTACTCAGCAAGCTTAATTTTCCTAACTTGCTTCAATAACCATAACAAAAATAACTTGTAACTTCAAGACTGCAGAAAGGGCAGTGATTTCCCCTTCACGGTCACTTTTCTGATTCCTCTGTAGCAGCTGAGGGCATCAGACGAGGGAGCCAGAAAGCTCACTGTGGAAAAGAAAACTTGCTTATTAATGAATTACCAATTCAAGGAACTGTTACAACTTGCCTACAGCCTCATCGCCACTGGAGCTGATGCAAGGGAAGCTGCTGAATGCAGAGACATGGGGGAAAAGGGTTGGACTATCCCTGGCAGCATGGTCCTGTGCCCGCATAAACTGACTTTGAAAGCACAGTCTCAGAGCAGGGTCACATCCTGCCCATTGCACCCGAATGCACGCACGTGGGAGAAGTCAGTCAAACTCCTTCAGTGTAAGAGAGATCCCAGTTAAATCCTCGCCTTGGTAAGTTTTTATGCACACTTCTCAACGTATTATAGTTTGCTTTCTGTTTATAGACCAGAGTTGCCTTTTGACAACCAGTATCTCCTACTTGCAAATTTGCACTTTTCTTCTGCATATGATATCAGAGCTTATCGTACAACCAGGGGCAGCATAATTTCACTCTGAGAGTCAAGAAACAAAAACTAAAGCTTAATGCTACACTTTCTCCTTGTCATTTCACAAAATTATGTTCTGATATAGAATTATTTGCCTCAGTTTATCTAAAAGCTTAAAAATGCCCAAGGTAAAATAAAAATAAGTTGTGTTAAATAAGGAGATACAGTGGAGATACAGTGATCATATAATGGAAGAATGTCTGAGACCTGGGCTGCATCTCAAAATGTAATTGCACAGCTGGGAGGCAGGGGGGGTGAGAAGAGAAACATATACAACTGCTTTTTCTAGATTCTCTTTTTTGCCCCATCACCCTGGGACCCACTCACCATTTGGCCACCTACAAGCCAGGAGGAGACAACGGCTTTTTGTGTTAGATAGGGAAATTTTGAAACAACAGGACCCTGAACATTCCGGTCAGTCTCCAAAGAACAAAAAGTTGTATTACAACAGCTACATGCAAGTATGTAATTTGCATGTTATATGCTAAAAACCCTTTTTGCAGTGTTGCATCAACTTTTATTTTATTTAATTAAGGGAGTGCTTCACCACCTTTGATCTTCTTCTGTATCTCCCGGCTTGTAGACTTAGACTTTTTACATTTATTCAAAGCTGAAATTCTCACATAACTGAACTATTCCCATAAAGTCTTACATCTCTTTTAGGGAGGAAACCTTGGCCATAAGATCTAAATGTACTTACCTATCAGGACACAAAAGCCCCCATTCAAATTTACTGTTGTTTTGTGAGGATGTATAGGCCAGTCACGATTCAAGCACAGGATAGAAAACGTAGCTTGATTTTGTAATTAACTGAAAAACCCTGACTAGCCTATCAGATTGCTAGAGCTAAGAGAACATACGTGACAAAAACAATTCTAAAAATTAATAATGGTCTATTAAAATACAAGAATAGAATTAACTGGGGACTTGAAGCAGTCTGGGACTACTATCTCTACACTCAAGAGAATAAACTATATTCCTAAAATAAGCAGTGTTGAGTACTACATAATTCTACTTCATAATAAATAACTGGGTTTTTTATAACAAAGTCATTCTACACAGCCAAATATATGCATTTTTGCTAGATCTGGGTACGCTGCATAATTATTTCTGAAGTACAAATATTATCCACTCTAACAGGCTTTGGAAGATTTCCAATACATGTAAGAAACTGCTGTCAGAACTGGTCAGATTCAGTATTTCAGTTCAACGATTTAGAAGGAGGCTTGAGGTGACAAACGTTGTGCAGGAGAAGATGGACTCTACTGAGAACATTTCCAAGGAAGTGGCAGCATCTACACTTCAGGACAGATACTTTCCACAACGGGTGCTACAGCTCCAGTTTCCACGAGTGTATGCCAGCAAAGCCAGTTTCCACACTGGGAAAAGGTGTGGGTGTGCACCGTCCTCCCACTCATCTTTCGAGGGAAGCCCCGATGGGTAGGATGAAGGGAGTCACGGTACATGCCAATACTTGCCCCACTCCAGAGAAGCAGCAACCAGGTAATACAAGAAATGCCATAAGGTCCAACTGTCTTGCGGCATAGCAACAGAAACAGCTAATAGCTGAACTACAGGAGGCTGAATTAGGAACTGTCCCCCTTTAATTATTTTTTTTCCCTCACTACTTCAATTAAGAGCAAAAATCAAGCAGAACTGATACATTCCTGCTATGCAATACACTGTAGTCTACATGCAATTGATACTACTGCTAGTTGTAACAGTGCAGAGGGAATCACTTTCAAAGAAATAAGATGTTCTTGTTTGTGGTGAGCAGTATGTGATTCCTCTCATGCTTCTCTGAAGTAATTAGCTGCAACACATCATAAACCCAGTTCTCCATTACAGCTCTTATCTGACTGTAACCACGACACAAGTGGTGTTCCCCAGGGCTCAGTTTTGGGGCCAGTCTTGTTTAACATCTTTATCAATGATCTGGATGAGGGGATAGAGTGCACTCTCAGCAAGTTTGCAGATGATACCAAGCTGGGTGGGAGTGTCAATCTGCTCGAGGGAAGGAAGGCCCTGCAGAGGGATCTGGATAGGCTGGATTGATGGGCCGAGGCCAACTGTATGAGGTTTAACAAGGCCAAGTGCCGGGTCCTGCGCTTTGGTCACAACAACCCCATGCAACGCTACAGGCTTGGGGAAGAGTGGCTGGAGAGCTGCCCAGCAGAAAAGGACCTGGGGGTGCTGGTTNCTGGAGAAGAGGAGGCTGAGGGGAGACCTTATCGCTCTCTACAACTACCTGAAAGGAGGTTGTAGCAAAGCAAGTGTTGGACTCTTTTCCCAAGTAACTAGTGATAGGACAAGAGGAAATGGCCTCAAGTTGCATCAGGGGAGGTTTAGGCTGGATATTAAGAAAAATTTCTTTACTGAAAAGCATGGTCAAGCATTGGAACAGGCTGCCCAGAGAGGTGGTGGAGTCATCATCCCTGGAGGCATTCAAAAAAGGTGTAGACGTGGCACTTCGGGACATGGTTTAGGAGGCATGGTGGCGTTGGGTTGACGGTTGGACTTGGTGATCTTAGAGGTTTTTCCCAACCTTTAGGATTCTATGATTCTATGTCTTTTTTTTGAAAAGTATTTTTAGTTGAGTGACTGTATAAAAACATACCAGTATTCATGCAACATACACATCACACAGGAAAAGGCTGACTATTGCCACCATGCACACGCGCTTGGCGTGGGCACACAGCTGTGGCATGGACTGCTCTGTCAACGCCAAACCCGCAGAAGCAGTTTCTTCTTCTTCTTACGCTGCCCTTCACCCACCCGGAGGGACCCAAGTCACCAACCGCTCCAACTATGCCATGAATATAGTAACCTGTGGCACTGACTTCCTCACCAGAAATCCTCCCCTACATCTTGGAGTCAACCCTCATTTCTCCCCTGTCAGCACTGGGTACCAGCTTCCCAGAGTGTCCTATCTGGACCGGATGTTTTCAGCTGGGACATCCTGGGCAACGTTTCTAGCTTGAGGTGCAGCGACGTCTTGTGCTTGGCTCTAGAATGATCTCAGAAATTGATCATCGCATCTGCCATTTGTGTGAAACGCACATTTATGTCAGTCGAGGATGTACAAATAGGAGGTGACTAGATTCTCACTGTTCAGGGCTTTATTTCTTAAATAAATATTTAATTATTCTTGTGGCGACTGAAGTCAGACAAATGGGAAAATACTTATAAGGAGCAGTCTCTTGTAATTTTTTTCAAGATTGTTACCACTGCCCATGTGATCCTCCTCCCTTCCATTTTCCAGCGTTCCCCTATTTCTCCGTGACTCCTCAAAGCCCGTGGGCTGAAAGCCTGGCCCATCACTGAAACCAGCCAGCATGTCTACAGCTGTTGCACCCGTTGTCTTCTGTGGTGTATTTCTAACACATCTAACTGTTTTTTCAAACAAATATATCCTACCTTCAATTCACAGTCTTCGTTTACTGCCAAGTTTCCAGGCTTTAGATCCTGTAATCAGATTTGAAATGGATGTTAGTTATTTATTTCACAGCAAGCACAATAAAGCACACTTTCTTTCTTTCTTTCATTTAGGTTTAATAGTTTTCATACAACTACTTAGAACAGCAACAGGTAAAACAATGTCATAAATCTAAATTAGAAAATTAAATATAACAAACAACAGAAACAAAGACACAAACTTGAATGTTTGGCTTTTCTCCAGTATGTTTTCCCCCAAACAAATCAACTTTTTTTTCTGCTAGAAGTCAGGAAAATACTTGCCAGTGAAGGAATTCATTCATCTTACTGTGAATTGGGTTTGGACATAAATTTGTTGCGTTTAATACTAACATCACAAAGTTAAGGATTCACATATATATTTCTGGCCTGTACACATTGCATATCAAAATATACTTTAGAAAGGTTCCATACCCTGACAGACCTAGAAGGAGTACTGAAGGAATCAAATGAGATTTTACATAAAAGCCTATGCTCTCTTCTGTGGGAAAATCAATTCCTACAAAATCAATTGAACGGAGACTGCAACACAAAACAAAATTCCCGTAAGCCTCTTTAGCTTCTGTAGAGACTTCTAACAATCTTCAACGTTTGTATTTCTAAGTTTAGCAGCAAAGGGAAGAGTACCGGCAACGACTAAGAAGATTTTGCAATGTCAGTGACTCTTAGACTTTCACAGTTATAAAGAGAAAGAAAAAAAATCAGACTTCCTTCAGTTTTTGCAAACCTTTGTTTGTCACTTTAGCACAAGATGTTTAGAAGAATCTTCTCTCTGAACTTTTTAACAGGCATCCAGCTGTTTTATATGAATATGTTTTAAGATCAGAGGGGTCTTGGAGAGAAACAAATTGGTGCAAAGAACCATAATGAAACCAAGAAGCTCAAGAGCCATCAAGAGGGAGCTTAGAAAAAGTCTAAGCAACTGTAAATTTAGACCATAATCACAGCAGTTGTAGAAATAAAAATATCAATTTATTACATTATTTTGGCAGTTTGTGTAGTTTCCATGTCCAGCTTAAGGTTGCTACACAATGTGCACTTTCTGTGGTACTCCTGATATTTTATTACAAATGGCCAGTTTCTACCGTTCTGATGCAGTTTTTGGGGAAGTTATGCTGCTTGGTACCACCAGGTCATAATTCAGAACTCCTTCACAGTGCAAAAGTGATTTTAAGTGGACTTTAGACCCAGCAGGGATTCAAAAAGAATCAGATGCTTAATTCTCTCAGAAAAAATTAAGGTTTTCAAGGCTCTAAAATTTTGGACTATTTTTTCAGTTTCTATGTTTTCACACCCCACCCCCCCCTTTGAACATTACCATGATGTTTAAACAACATTTAAACGTTGTTTTTAAAAGTTTAATCTTAATTTTAAAAAAAGCCAGAAAAAACTCTTATCCGTCTCCATTTAGACACTATTTGCTCTTGTGGGAACTTAGAACTCAACTTCACAAAATAATTTAAGAAATCCAAATCCAAGCTGTATTCAGTGCAACTTGAGCGCCCAACTTACGCTGATGTAGCCATACCACCTTTTGTTCCTATTGAACAAGAAACCAAAGGCATCATCAAACACCATATATAGAGACACTATAATCAGAAGTTCAGGCATATTTATGAGCATGCTTATACACAAACACCACTCACATTATCAGAATATAAACCTCTTTTCTATTGTTTCCACTTACCCTGTGGATTATGCCTGATGAGTGAATATACTGTAAAAAGAGAAAGTATTTTTTAGTTAATGAGGTCCTGACTTTAAGAAGTTGCCTGGGGCAGGGGAGAAAGTACTTTTTCATGGTGCTAAAGTAATGTCAAATTAGAAAATGTTTACTTATTGCACAGAAGATCTTTTTAGCTGTGTTTTTAACGTTCAGATAATTAAACTAGCATTTTGCCCTTCCCCTCCCCCAATAGTAAGAAACCAATAAATCAGTTTGAGTACTGCAACAGATCATACAGTTTTTTCTAATTCTTCCCGTACATAAAATCCCGTTTCCAGTTAATTTTTGGCATTGCTAGATATATGTATGTATCAAAATAAATCCTACTATTTTATATATCAGAAATGCTCTCTTGCAATAGGCGTCTCCTGTGTGCCACCATAGTTTAGATTCATATGCTCCAGCAGTACTGAGTTTTTAGAAATCATTTAAGACCAGGATGAAGGCCAGTCAACGTCTTAGCTGAGAAGTCTTGCTACACGCTTCAATACTTCCTCAATGAAACACTGAGAAGTCATGTTACAAGACATTCTCCTTTACCCAAACATTTACATTGCCCTTCCAGTGACCTATTTAAGTGCTCTCAAAAGTCAAACCAACAAACTGGACACCTTCTTTTGGGAAGTCACCTGACCAAATACAGATGTCTATCACCAAATGCTCCCTGCTGAGGTATGCAGTTCCTCTCACCAGCTGAATGATGCCCTAGAAGAGGCTGTTTTCATCACAGACAATAAAGGGAGCCTCTAGCAACTAGTTCAGACATAGGCATCTCTTCTGCAAGGATTGAAATGCAGAAAGTTGTCCTGAACTGAGGACATGTTTTCCAAGAGTGGCCTGGAATGTGCTACTGCTGTTCACTTCAGGTATGGGTAACTGATCTGAAAACCCCACAGACCATACTACTGATGGCAGCTCATACTACCGACACTAAGCAACATGAGAACAATAAAGGCTTTTTTGAAAGTCCCCAGAAAAGATGGATGAGATGCCAATCCCACCAGTTTCACCTGGAGAGTTTTAATTTTATTCCACTCTGAAGAACGGGACAATAACTGGGAAAAGAGTTACTGGAAACGAGCTGTCAGAGCTAGGAAAGACCAACAAGGGACAGTCAGGGTGGTCTCATGGAGATGCACCGAAGCACTGAACTTTGCAGAGTAACTGCCAACCAGCCATAGCCCCAGGAACCGTTGTCTTCTTCCCCAGCAGCCACGAAGACGAGCAATTAACCTTGTAAATGCAACAGTCCCTCTGCAAACAGATCCTCGTAGTCCACCTGATGAGGGGACCAGGGTAAAGATAGCAAAGCTACAGATCAAGCCAACTTCTTCAGACAGATCCAATGTGCATTTCAGACTTGGGTTTCTGAACTTAAACAAAACCCATACAACCTAAGCAGCACAAGACCTGGATTTAAGGCACCAAGTTTTTAAAGCAGTGACTGAACAGAAATAAAATCTCTGACATTTACTTTTTCCTCTCTTACATCTGACACAGTGCTCCAGATGTGGTCCTGCAGGTTCTGAAAAGAGGGAAAAAAATCACTTCCCTTAACCCCGTGGCTACAACTTCACCAATCCAGCTCAGATCATGGTAGGGCTTCGCTGCCACACGGGCACGCTGCTAACTCCTGTGCCTGGGTTCACGCAGGACTCGGCATTTGCAGTAGACCAGTTCCTGCTGCATATTACTTGCAGATGAGGTAAGGTTTAACATCACCCATAGGAATTGCCAAAGTGCTTCACATGATTTCCTGGGGCAGACGCAAGGGGCTGAGGGCACAGGGCTGTTCCCCAGAACGTAGGCTGTAAAACCGCTACAGCAAACGAAGAACTACGAAATGTTGTTTCTGTCATGGATGTGCATGAAGTGGATCAGGATGGGAGGAACCAGATGCAAAAAGAGGAAGTTTGCCATTTGTACACAGAGACCAGAGAGGATATATACTTTTTTTTTTTTTTTAAGAAATGTATCTATAAGTAGTTAGACTCCCAACAAATGACGAAAAAGCTGACAACTTCTGCCAATAGCCGTCTTGATCAAGGATATCACATTGACTACTTGCATTCTAAATCATTTCAATGTCTTCTTACTGAAGCCTCTTGATTTTCCAGAGTAGATGCTTAAAATATTCTATAGCTATTTTTGCTGGTATGACTGTAGACAGTAAGGAAATAACTGGCAGATCCAGAAATTTCTGCACCTAAGAATGTGGCATGTAGAAACAGGAATTAGAAGCACTGCACCTTTTGGAGTTTTAGTTAAAGTAAATGTCACCTATTTGGGGGGAAGAGCATAGTTTTGCTGGCGTTCCTCACCCCACTGAAGGTTTAATGAGTGTTCACAGCACCAAAATCATGGTAACACTTTGGGCAGAACTATATTTTCTAAACATTCCTCTTAATACAACACTACTGAGATTACATGAAATAGCACTTCTTCCTGGTGCTAATGTACACATCAGCCTTTCTGTAAGCTGAAATACTGGTGCTGTGCTGCGGTGTTTCTTTAACAATAGCAGTATTTTTTTAACTGCATTTTATTATCTCCTGGCAGACAGCAGCACTGGAACTACGTCAGTCTTTGTTCAGAGAATTTTCCGTTTCAGTTCAATAACCTTCTGAAAGGGGATCCTGTTCTTACTGATTCTCCTCATTAAATTATCCATTTATTGACAGATTTTTCACTCAACATGGCAAAAACATCCAGACCAGAGCAGACATATCCTTCACAATGTTATTACCACTTCACCTGAAGAATAATTGATTCAAGAACCCAGTTAAGGTGAGCAAAATGCCTTGGAGCACAGGAGCTCTGTGCATTATTCTAAAGACAATTTTTGGTAGCATGCATAAATCCTTGAATGCAAGCTTCAGATTGTGCTAGGAAGCTCTCCAACAGTTGTCTAAATTCTATGCATTCTTGTCTGTGTATGCAATCTCTACACAAAATAAAAAGCTAATCAAAAGGGAATTAGAAAAGACTCAGGAGAAAGTATTCTAGGCAGCATGCAAAATGAAAATGAGTGACTTGGCAGGGAAGGAAAAACTGAAGAGGAAATGGGTGAGAGGGGGAAGGGAAAGCAGGGAAGCAGAAAGAACATCATAAATGTGAGCAAAAGACAGTAAATAGAGATGACAAAAGGAGAGAACTAGAGCAGGTAAATATTACCACGAGTATGGCAAAAGAAGCTTGAACAAGTGTTTGTATGGCCCAAGAGCTATCCGTCCATTCTCAAACATTGTACAAATAAAGAAACAGGACTGCCACCCACCTCCCCGGACCTCTACGAACAGGAACCCAGCTGGCACTCCTGCAGAAGAGGGACCCAAGACTGAAAGCGCTGGAAGCTCCAGCCCCTTTCCACCTACACAGAGACGTTTATGTTCAGCTTGCCTTCTGTACTCTTTGACAATGCACAGCTTTTCTGTCAAACACAAAGATGATGAAAGCCCTTCCAAGTTGCAAGCTCAGACTTAAACAAAATTTAATGCCAGACTAAGGCCCGACTAGGAAACAAGACAAAGGAGAGGCAACTCATTGTTTTTAGGTGGTGTCCAATCGCATTGTTTTTTCTTACCACAGATGAAGTTAAATTATGATAAATTACAAGGCTCACCAAAGAAAGGAGATGAATATTTCATTATCTATAGAAAGAAGACAGTAAAATGGCAAGAACAGAAACTAACTGACAAACAAGGACTATATGGACTTAGGTGGCAAAGACCTGAGGGCTTGATACAAATCTTCCTGAACTCAGTATGAACTTTCTATTGATCTCAATTTATGCATATTTTTTAAATCAAGCCTGTTGAGCATTTTGGTGTACAACCAATCCAGAACCAGTCTACAGGTAGAATGTAGAACCAAAGCCTGCAAGGAACTGACTTGGGGGCTTAGCAAAAATCTCTCTTATGCCTTCACAATACATCACTCATGCAGAATTTTTTCTACATGCATTTAACTGTCACATGTAAACAGGTTGTTACAATAGAAGTACACAATGTGACAAAAATGATGAACAGCCTTCTTGCCTTTGACCAGACATAAATACAGATACCATAAAGTGCTTGTGTACTTACTTTACAGAAAGGACAAATGCATATTGCAGGTAACATATTTAAGACCAAATAGAGTCCATCAAAGTTAAAAGGTGCAAAAAATTAATATGCATTATAAAAATGAGAGGCTAAGCTTGGGAAGTTGGAAGAGTTTTACAACAAAGATCTACAGAGTGGCATATTCCTTCTTCCCAGGTGTTGCAAGTATTTTTCCCTTATAATGCCTCACCTGAGCGCTGCCTAAGTGTATGCTTTGTTCCTCCGGCCCTGCCAAAAAAGCAATCTAAGTAAACACAGATGGGCTGTCTTTAATCCACACACAGGAGACCTTAAAAAGTACAAGATCTTCACGCAAAACTTTGCAGACCCTTTCTTAAACAGCTACCTTACTGATAGCTGTAAAAGAAGAAACAAATTACCGACCCATTTTCTTTTTTCTCTGCATGCTTAGCAGTACTGCTTTGAGCTTAACCCACTTCCTAGCACAGACAGTGCTGCAATAATGTCCCTCAAGCACTGGACCACTTCTATTTCTTAAAGGTATTTCCAACTAGGTGTATTATTGTGTCTGGATGAATTGTTTCAAGAAGAATCCAAAATTTAATGGAACAGATACAGTAAAGACTGTTCTCAAATGTTTGCTCTGCAATAGGAAATGACAAAACACCAGAGTCTAGTAGCTGAATAATGTCTTATTTCCTGCTGGTAATTTTGAGGTAAGTGCAGTTGCGCTCTTCAAAAACATGGAGGAAGAGACAAAATATTCAGGCGAGCCACTTCTATGGAAGATCTTACACAGTTACAGAGACTGGAGATACCAATTTACTAAGACTATCTCACCATCCCTGCTGGTTGCCTTGTAACTGGAATGAGAACTGCCCTTGTTTTTATAAAATCCTGGGAATAGCAGCTTACATCAAGAACTTCTTGCTCTTTTCCTCTGTGGTGGGTTGACCTTGGCTGGCCACCAGATGCCCACCAAGCCGCTCTCTCATTCCCTCTCCTCAGCAGGACGGGGGGAGAAAATACAATGGAAAGGCTCGTGGATTGAGACAAGGCTAGGGAAATCACTTACCAATTACCGTCATGAGACTTGACTTGGGAAGATTAACTTAATTTATTTCTAATTAATAACAGAATAGGATAGTTAGAAACAAAACCAAAAACTAAAACCACCTTCCCCCCAGCCCTCCCTTCCTCCCAGGCTCAACTTCACTCCCGACTCTCCTACCACCCGCCCCTGAGCAGCGCAGAGGGATGGGGAATGGGGACTGTGGTCAGTTCATTACGCGTTGTCTCTGCTGTTCTCTCCTCCTCACACTCTTCCCCTGCTCCAGCATGGGTCCTTTCCACGGGATGCAGTCCTTCAGGAGCAGACTGCTCCAGTGTGGGTCCCCCGTGGGCCACAAGTCTTGCCACAAAACCTGCCAGGAGGCTGCTCCAGCACAGGCTTCCCACGGGGTCACAGCCTCCTTCAGGCCTCCACTTGCTCCAGCATGGGGTCCTCCACAGGCTGCAGGTGGATATCTGCTCCACCATTAACCTCCATGGGCTGCAGGGGGACAGCCTGCCTCACCATGGTCTTCACCACGGGCTGCAGGGGAATCTCTGCTCTGGCGCCTGGAGCACCTCCTCCTCCTCCTCCTTCCTCACTGCCCTTGGTGTCTGCAGAGTTGTTTCTCTCACATTTTCTCACTCCTCTCTCCTAGCTGCTGTGCAGTGGTTTTTACCCCTCCTTAAATCTGTTACCACAGAGTTGCCATAAACCTTGCTGATGGGCTCAGGTTTAGCCAGTGGCGGGTCCATCTCGGAGCCAGCTGGCTGTGTCCGATGTGGGGGTAGCTCCTGGTGTCTTCTCACAGCAGCCACCCCTGCAGCCCCGCACTACCAAACCTTGCCACACAAACCCAATAAATCCTCTTTAATTCCTGCTCTGTTTTCTTCAGATGTACATCAACCATGTGCAGTTGCTCCGCTTGCCTTCCACGTTTACTGATCCAACAGACTTCAGTGTCAACCTTTGGGGCCCACAAACTCCCCTCTGTTGGCCTCTGTGAGGTAGTCTAGGCCACTAGGACCAAAATATGTTTCTAAGTCATTTCACTGGAATTAAATTCATTATCCATCCTTTCCACTACACTCAACTCAAGCTAATTTTTTACAGTTCATATATTGCTTGCCTGTAAAATTAGCCCAAATGATGTTTTTCATCTCTGGTGAATAGCATGCCTCTGCTGGAAACCTGTTTCCCAGACAGTTACCTGCAACTAAACAGACCACCCCACTTATATGGTCCTTGAGAAAACGCTTATTATGACATGGCTTTGTAATTAGGGAACTAACTACAAAACTGAAATCATAACTCCGCATTCAAAGCCCAGATTGGAGGTGAATTCCCTCTAGTTTAAATAAAGCTAATTTTCCCAAAACTGGCTTTAGTTTCTGCATTTGTAAAATGGGAATTACAGCATTTAAATGCACTACTGTAGAATAAAAAGGATCATTACTTATCACATGTAAAAAGCTGTGTGAGTGAAAATCTACTAAATGAAGAACACAAAATCTGAGGTAGGGTCAAAGATAAATTAACAATGCAGGACTCAATGACAAAGTGTATTCACTAAGTTTTGTGATGGGAGTAAAACAATTTACTTGCCCTTCTGTATCTGTTAAGCACTGAGAGACTAAGGAATCTTGGGTATGCTGTTCCTGATGTTCTTGTCCAGGAACAGCATGCTGTCCTGCAACATTATTTATTTTTAATAGTATTTGGCAATGCAAATATAGATCTGGAAGAATCAGCATCCTGCCGGATGTGCCAGACCTTCCTCTGTCGAAACCAGTTCTGTATTTCCACTGCACAAGCGCATCCCTACACAACACACCTTTCAGCACACTGATTCCACTTATCTCCGTATGAGTGCAGAGGGAAGTCTGCCCATATGTTGTATGTTGCAGGCACAAGACTGTAAAACCAAAACTGCACCGTGCAAGCAGCAGCCGAGGAATGACATTCAATTCCAGACAGTGCCGTTCCACGGCCTCATTACAACGTGCATCTCCAGAACAGCAAAGGGAATTAAACGGCCATTGCTGCAGGAGAGCCTGGCTGAAGCCTGCAGAGCTAGGTCAAGGTTTTTCTTCTCTTGCAATTGTGTCAACAAAAGAAAAAAATAATAAAGAAGTAATAGCCTTTTTATGATCAACAGTTGTGTACATCTAAAAAGCAAACACTGTAATTTAAGAACTGCAGTACCAATCTAGACTGAGAAGCATTTTCATATCACATTAATATAGGTTATAGATGGACAGGGAGCTTAAAGAGTATCTTCTTTTTGTGTTGTAAGATGCAAACTTTAATAATCGTGATCGATTTTTTAAAAGCCAAATAGAGGAAAAAAACAGTGACAATAATAGACAGTATTTAGCAGAAAGATGAGGAAGAAAAACATACAAAGTATGTGACAGCTAATACATGTAAAATCATCTTTGTGAGACTCAGTAAAATTCAAAGGTATGTTGTTTTCCTATAGCTGTTGGCTCTGCAGTCCACGGAAGTATAAGATCCAAGAGATAAGAGAGAGATTAATAGAATCATAGAATCATTTCAGTTGGAAAAGACCTTTAAGATCACCGAGTCCAACCATAAACCTAACACTGCCAAGTCCACCACTAAACCATGTCCCTAAGTGCCACATCTACAAGTCTTTTAAATACCTCCAGGGATGGTGACTCAACCACTTCCCTGGGCAGCCTCTTCCAATGCTTGACAGCCCTTTCAGTGAAGAAATTGTTCCTAATATCCAATCTAAACCTCCCCTGGCACAACTTGAGGCCATTTCCTCTCATCCTATCACTTGCTACTTGGGAAAAGAGACTGACACTGACCTTGCTACAACCTCCTTTCAGGTAGTTGTAGAGAGCGATAAGGTCTCCCCTCAGCCTCCTTTTCTCCAGGCTAAACAACCCCAGCTCCCTCAGCTGCTCCTTGTACAGATCATAAGCACCGTCAACCTCCTCATAAGGATCATAAGCATCCATCGACCAACACCACCAGGTCCTTTTCTGCCGGGCAGCTCTCCAGCCACTCTTCCCCAAGCCTGTAGCGTTGCCTAGGGTTGTTGTGACCCAAGTGCAGGACCCAGCACTTGGCCTTGTTGAACCTCATACAATTGGCCTTGGCCCATCGATCCAGCCTGTCCAGGTCTCTCTGAAGAGCCTTCCTACCCTCAAGCAGATCAACACTCCTGCCCAACTTGGTGTCGTCTGCAAATATAAACATTATTTCTGAGAAAGAGCGGGGGATTAGCAGTCAGGCTTAACTGGTCTTACAGTCAGGGTTATTCTCTGAAAAAAAACCAAGAACCATGAAGAAGCCCAACAACTAACTTAACGATGGAGTTTGGTTATACTTGTTGTTCAAGTAGAAGAGAATTTTACATTGAATTTATTATTCTTCCCCAGATGCCATGCTCCTGCTAAGTCACAACTTACTGGAAGAGCTACAAGATGAAGCTTTCCTACACAGTTCAAAACTAGACAAATCTGAATGGTGCCTTCTAGCCTTTTATGAATCCTTTCACAATTTCACAGTGTAAAATGCTGGCACATTGCAAAAACAGGCACTAGAAGACAAAATCAAGTGAAAGTGGCAGGAGCCCTGCGCGATGAATGAAGAGCTCCTAGAGAAACTGAAACATAAAAAGGAAGCGTACGTGAGGTGGAAGCAGAGTCAGGTGACCCAGCAGGAATGTGGGGACACTGTCCAAGTGTGCAGAGATGGAGTTAGGAAAGGTGAAGCCTAGCTGGTGCTGAAGCTGGTGAGGGACATGAAGGGCAACAAGAAGGGCTTCTACATTGTTGTGGTTTAACCCGGCAGGCCGCTAAACGCCACGCAGCCGTTCGCTTGCTCTCCCTCAGTGGGATGGGGAGAGAATCGAAAAAAAAAAAAAGGTAAAACTCATGGGCTGAGATAAAGACAATTTAATAGGACAGAAAAGGAAAACAATAATATGATAAAAGAATATACAAAACAAGTGATGCACAATGCAATTGCTCACCACCCGCTGACCAATGCCCAGCCAATTCCTGAGCAGCGGACCCCCGGCCAGCTTTTCCCCTAGTTTATATACCAAGCATGATGTCATATGGTGTGGAATATCCCTTTGGTCAGTTGGGATCAGCTGTCCCAGCTGCGTCCCCTCCCAACTGCTTGTGCACCCCCAGCCTACTCAGTGGTGGGGCAGTGTGAGAAGCAGCAAAGGCCTTGACTTAGTGTAAGTACTGCTCAGTAGTAACGAAAACATCAGTGTGTTATCAACATTATTCTCACCCTAAATCCAAACCACAGCACTATACCAGCTACTAGAAACAAAATTAACTCTATCCCAGCTGAAACCAGGACATACCTGCACATCAGCAGCAAAAAGAAAACTAGGGAAAATGCAGACCCACTGCTAAATGGGGCAGAGCATCAGGTGACAAGGGGCATGGAAAAGGCCAAGGTACTCAATGCCTTCTTTCCCTCCATCTTTACTGGTAATATTTGCCAAATCATAGGTCCCTGAGATGACTGGGAAAGTCTGCAGCAAGGAAGACTTACCCTCGGTAGAGGATGATCAGATTAGGGAGCATTTAAACAAGCTGGATAGACACGTAGGTCCCTGGACCCTGATGGGATGCGCTCATGAATGCTAAGGGAAGTTGGCCAGAGGTCATTGTGAGGCTGCTCAATAATATGTGAAAAGTCAGGGTGATCAGGAGATGTTCCTTATGATGGGAAGAATGCAAATATTGTTTGTGTCTTCAAAAAGGGCAAGGAAGAAGAGTATCAAGGAACTAAAGGTCAGTCAGCCACACCTCACACCCTGGGAAGGTAATGAGTAAATAATTCTGGAAATCATTTCCAAACATAACAAGGACAAGGAGGTGATTGACAGCAGTCAACATGGATTTACAAAGGGGAAATTCATGTCTGATTAACCTGTTAGCCTTCTATGATAAGATGATTGGCTTGGTGGATGATGGGAGGGCAGCTGATGTTTTTTACCTTGATTCTAGCAAGGCTTTTTAAACACCCTCATAGACAGAGGAAGTATGAGTTAGATTAATGGACAGTGAGGTAGACTGTACTGCCTGGATCAAAGTTGACTGAGTCAGTTGGCTGAACTGCCTGGATCAAAGGGTTGTGACCAGTGTCAGGAAATCCAGCTGGAGGCCCATCACGAGCAATGCCCCCCTTGGGGTCAGTACTGAGGCCAGTCCTCTTTAACATCTTCATTACTGACCTGGATGATGGGACAGAGTGCACCCTCAGCAAGTCAGCAAATGATACAAAACTGAGAGGAATGTTCATACACCAGGTGGCTGTGCTGCCATTTAGCAAGACCTCCACAGGCTGGAGAAATGGGCTGACAGGAACCCACCAAAGTTCAACAAAATCCTGCATCTGGGAAGGAATAATCCCATGCACCAGCTTGGCAGAAAAGGACCTGGAGGTCCTGATGGACAAGTTGAATGTGAGCAATGTGCCCTTGCAGCAAAGACAACCAAAAGCCTCCTGCATTAGGCAGAGGATTGCCAGCAACTTGAGGGAGGTGATCCTTCCCGTCTTCTCAGCTCTGGTGAGACGCACCTGGAGTGCTGTGTCCAGTGCTGGGCTTCCCAGTTAAAGAGAGACACTGAAGCAAATCAAGTGAAGCTCCATGAAGATGATTATGGGACTGGAACATCTGATGTAAGAGGAGAAACTGAAACAGCCAGGACTGTTTAGCTGGGAAAATGCTCATGGTGCATCTTATCAATGTGCATAAATACTTGATGGAGGCAGTAAAGAAGACAGAACCAGATACTTCTGAGTAGTGCCCATTGAAAGGACAAAAACTGAAACACAGGAATTTCCATTTAAACATAAGAAAAACTTATTTCGCTGTAAGGGGGATTGAACCCTGGAACAGGTTGCCCAGAGAGGTTGTGGAGTCTCTATCCTTGGAGATACTCAAAACCCAACTGCACAAGCTCCTGAACAGCCTGCTCAGTTTGACCCTGTTGTGTGCAGTAGGGTTGGACTACACAGTCTCCAGAGGTCCCTTCCAATCTCAGCAAGGCTGTTAAAAGGCATTAAAAAGTTATCTTCTTTCAGTGGACTCCCTTCTGACATCTTTCACAGCTGTTTAACTCAGGTGCCTGTTAGTCTGGGCTTGTAAGTGACTTATCTGTGCTCCTCTCAGCCACCTCCCACTAAGATTTGTCACTAAAAATCCACAGTCCTTCCTCTTTACCAAAGCTGTCCCAGACTTGGAGACTTCAGAGACTCTTTAACTTTACATGCATGTTACGAAAAGGAGACATACTTTTCAATTTCACAGAAAACATTCAGACGTCTGGCTCAGAAAGGTATTTCAATATAGAAACAATCCCAATGACTTACCTATTTAAATTTAGCAATGAGCTTTAGTACTTTGCAGAACTGGACTTTTAACACACAGGGACCAAACTAGCGCTTGCTGTGGTCCTTGAACACTTCCCAAAACCAGTGTGAGCACTAGGAGTCAGCGGGGCTGAGAGTCCCTCTCAGTGTCAGACTTTCACCCCAAAATACCACACCTATAGGTTGATAGACATGTATGGTACATATATACCATACCTATATGTATATACCATACCTATGTATGTACCATACATATAGGTATGGTATAAATACACACACACACACACATACCCACACACACCCCAATCACATTTATATGTATATAACACACACACACACACACACACACGTATATATGTGCTCTTCAGCAGAGCACAGATACAGTTAGAGCAGGTTGGGTGCAGAGTGCCTTAGCAACAGTGTATCAGCCCAGTATTGGTAAGCCATGGAAAAATTTTCAATTTAGAGAAATTTAAAGCTGATGACATAGCTGAGCGCTCAAGTCAAGGGGAGTCCTGCCTCTGAACTCAACAGTGGCTTCATTCTCAGTCTCTATGCTCTCCAACTAGTCACAGTAAGAGATGTGGCAAAGCAGCACCACAATCAACTTCTGGGGAAGAAGGCAACTAAAAATCACAGCAGGGACGTTCTGGTGTACTCAAATAAGGAAACCAAGGTCATCCTGGATCAATGTGCTATATAGATCTTGAATGACTATCTTTTCTTATTGCTTGAAAAAAGCCACAGGCAAAACCATCATAAAAAAAAACCCCAGATAACATTTATCATCACAAAACAACTGCTATGCAGAATGTCATTACTTTTACTGTAAAAGGCGAGATAAATTTTATCCTGCTATCAAATGATAAATATTGATAGCTCTCCATAATGGTTTACTAGGAAAAAAAGATCGTGAAATCAAAATAATAGTAAAACTGGCAAACCTTTAAGCCTTTCAACATCTGATACACCAGGAACTGGATTCGGTCTTCAGTTAGTTTCTCATGCTTCATTATCTTACTCAGGTCTGTTCCCATAAATGGCATGACAAGGTAGCTTAAAAAAAAAAAAAACGAAAGAAAATGAAGAAAAAAAAAAAGAAAGAAGGACAGAATAACTTTAGTTTGTCAAATAAATTGAAACACAATTTTATGTTATAGTTCAGTGACAATATTAAATCATAGATCATTCAATTTACCAAACAATTCCATCATAATCCCCCCGCCCTCCAGGTTTCTCTGGTTTTATCTATTTTGATTGTCATAAAGAGGTATTGCCCAACCCTGTCACTGATTATGGGAAGTTGCTAGTTATCAGAAGAGTGCAGATTCTGAACTAGTTAGAAAGAATCTAACCAAGAGCCATGTGATATTTCAAAGACACCTACACAGAAAATGAAGACATTCACGCAATGCTATGTATCTCGATCACAGCGTTGAACTAGCAGCAACCAAACTGCCTAGATGGTTCATTCAAATAGACAAGGTCAGACATAACGGAAATAGAGTTGATCAAATTAGGAGGCAACAACAACTTCCATTAATTTTCATCTGGGATCATAAACTAGGATCTTCGGTACTTACTACTGGTAAGGGACACCAGCAACAGAAAACTTGAGAATGCCAAGCTGGCATTTCAAGGCTAATCTTCACTTAAGATCCACAACTGTTCTTCACATTGCTTGTAGTGAACTCATCCTTCAGAGTCTATCCTTAAAGTCAGGTCTGAACACAGACAGAGCCAGTCATGTCTGGCACCTGAGGATAAAGTCATCAGTTTTCCTCTTCTTACAAAGATGAGCAGATGCATTTTCATGAAGGGAAGAACTAGATGTGATCATTGTTTCATAGCTACACATTTTATTATTTAGACTTAAATGGGTTTCCTCTGGTTAAAATAGGCAAATTATAATTCTGCTGATTTCTACTATTAAACCTGTATGAAAACTTCGTTTATTCTATTAGAATTGTAACTATAAACAAAATAGAAATTGAATATAAAGTCATAAGGGAGATAGGACACTGATTAAGTCACTAGGAGTTATAGGTAATATTTTCAACATTTCCTAGGTACCAAACATTTTTTCCCCACAACTTTGGGGATCAGGACTCAGGCTCCCAGTTCACAGCGTTCACAGACAAATTTGCTATCCTTTGGATACAAAAGATGAGCAATTTAATTCTGTATATGGAGAAGAGGATGACATTTCTTATCTCTCCCCCAGTATAACACACAGAATGTTTCCCATCAAGAGACCAAGTGACTTAGAAAATGGAGTTGAACTTCTTTGTTGATGTTCCTGACTGTTGAAAGCACATTAAGTTCTCCCCCCATTCAGACTTATTAAATACATTTTCCCAGGGGTCATGAATATTTGGTATGAGCCATAAAAAACCTTTAGTGACTGTTCCAGAAAAAACAGAGGTAGAAAGAGGTGGGGTGAGAGAAATCGAGAAATATCTACACATCTTTTACTACTGGCAGTGACCTTCAAGCATTCATGAGGATTTTGCTCGCCTGCCATCATCTGTACAAATCCCAAGGCTCTGGACGGATAGTGATTTATGTGAACAGACAAAGTGCAAAACAATATATAACCATTAAGCACTGTAAAGAACAGGATGAGAAGGACAAATAAGACTGTATTTTTACATATGCACAATTTGCTAAGTTTACAGATTGATGACTTCAAATCTCTTGCAGTCAAATAGAGAGAGGTCTAGGTGGGTGGAGAAACAAACAAAATGGAAGAGAGGGAAAACCCACTCCTATCTGAGTTTGAAAATCCAAACTTTAGTAATCATTTATGAGCAACACATTGGAACAGGACAACAATGGGATCAAACACTGCGGGCTCACTTTTAACGCTTCATCTACTACTTAAAACTTCGCAAACTTAGTTTTCTTACTAAAAATGTATTTCCAATCAACAGCTGGAATCCTCAAATAAGCTGAGGAGGTTAGGCACCTGATTAATAATTCACTTCAATGGGAACTTGATGCCTAACGCACTTAAGTTCTTTGCAAGTTCCAGTTAAAAGCCAAAATTCTTACAAAAAGAGGAGCAGCAACCCGCTCTGGCACATTGTGTACAATACAAGCACAGACAATGCAAGGAATAGAGATGAAGGAGGTGAAAAGCAGCTGGTAGAGTGGGACTTAAATTGGTAAAGATTTCTGATTTCGTACACCATTTCAATCAACCGAACTTCTAAAACTGAAGGAAGTTCAACACAAGCATGAGCAGGGAAAGGACGTTGGATAGTCCTTCATAAGGGAAATGGGACATTGTCTTCAATCTTTGTTACTGACTGGTAGACGAGCAGGAGAGCAGAGTGGCAGGTACAGCAGGAGCATGCAAGGGCTAGAAGTTGTCTGAGACCTGGGGTTTCTTAGCTAATACCAACTTTAGGGATGGGCTCTGGTGAAACCACCCACCTGGTTTCTGCTGCTTCTAGCCACAAATCCGCCTGAATTTGACCTTTATACAATAGGCCACAGGTAACGTCTCATGACTAGTCAGCAAAAAGAAAGTCTCCCCCAAATGACCCATCTGACCTTTAATTCACAAAAGCAGTTTCTCCACTTCTGTTTTAAATCTACACACATCGACCTCTGCTCATCTCTAACAGATTGCCCCAAGTCTTGAAAGTAAATTTTGCCGTAAGTCCACCTGATGCAGTTGCAGTTATAAAAATGTCCCTCCTACTTGACTTGCGCCTCCAAAACTTGAAGGAATATTTTAGGGTCCCATTTAAAACACAGTGCTTGAATGCTAATCATATACATGTGCATTTTATTACATATGCTGTATAAAATGCTAGCACAACAGGCAATATAGACAACATCCTTTTTGGCTCAATGATCATTTTGGCCCAAATGATCAATATGAACACATGGACCATGTTTTCTGTACTTCATTTTCTACATTTTCCTGTCAGATAGCTTTCTTTGTTAACATATAAATATGCAAGTTTGTTTTTGAAACATAGCTACATCAGATGAAATCCAGAACAGTTCTACAAATGTAACATGAAATCTACGTTAACCCCACCAGGACTTCTGACCACTGTTTCTCTAGTGACTCTAATTCACAAGAATTGCAGCAGGGTCCACAAGCAAAACAACAGACATGCTACATATCTTGTGTCCGAGATGCCATCAAAAGGTCAGGGAGATGTACATGCCTGGTGCTAGAAACGATCTATATCGTGTGCTGTTTGGACCGCTGGACTGGGAAACCAGTCAGGGACTACAACAAACCACAGCACAGAAAACCACTAAAAAATTCAGCAGCATCAGCAGTTTTGAATTAATCCTTGAATGAGGATGGATTACACCGGAGACGTGTCGTGTAGCAGGCATCATTTTGAACCTACTTGTTTGGGTTAAGAATTGGCCTATCATTTGGGTAACCTGGGCCTTAGGGTAAGGAATCAGTACTTGAAACGTGGATTAGGGAATCGACCAAACTGCCATTTAATAAGGGCCGAAAGAAGTACACACCTTACAAGATAGGTAACTGGTTCTAATGACAATCTGAAAACCTCAGCCTACCAATTTTGAAGTTGCCCATAAGAGTTATATTAAGATGAAATTCAGAAAAAATCCATGAAGCAACATTTTGGAATTCTCCATCTAAAAAAGGAACAACTCTTCCTCCCGCACAAGCAACGATGCCCTGCTCCCAAACACAAACAACTCAGAACTTACAAGTCATTAAACTTCTCCAGTGTTACATCTGGTGTGAACACATCCAGTATTCCAATGACCTAAAAATAAGAGACAGAAAAAACCCCCATGGATTAATACTGACCTTAACACAAAAAATCCTGAACTGCATAATAAGTTAAAAAATATAATCAAAAACATTTCCATAGTGAGACATTAGCTACAGGCATAAAGATGGCAGAAAGAATACCTAAAGTAGTGCCTAGCAACACCAGGATTTGTTATGTGTTAAATTTTATAACACTGAGGGTTGTTTGACCCTGTGATAAAAATAAAAAAACCCGTATTTACTTGAACAAAAAGTTCAGAGGCTAACAGTTTTATGTAAGAGGAGAGAGTATCTTTTAACTTGAACCACTGAAGTGTCAAAAATAAACCAAACAAATCAGTTTATAACCTGAAGCAGTCATAAGTGCTATTCAGCTAGCTGGGCCTGCTGCCTGACAATGAAGAACACTTTAAACACCTTCTAATTTCAGTAACAGGGTAATTTAGGTACATAGACTATGATACCTAATTGAGAGTACGGAGAAGAAACTAGGACTAAGCTGTTTTTATAGAGAGTAAATTATCAAGAGCTTAATATGACTTACTGACTTATACCTTAGGTTCTCCTTAAGAGCATTTTTTGTCAAACAAAAGCATTCTACCACTCAACATAGAAATAACAATCTAGTAAAACAGATTTCCCACCACAGTTTTTCCTACTAGTATGGTTTTCAGCAGAACTATACCAACTGACCAGATGCATTATGGTAACTGCCAATGCTTCTCTCAAGCCCACTAAGCACCAAAAAATTAAATATACAGAACTCAGTGCTCCAAAAGATGTAGCTGGAATTGTCTAAAGCCAGATCTCAGCTTGGATGCTGCTCAATCCAGGTAGTGCCTAAATAGCACAGGCTTTCAGAGTTGCTTCTTTTCTACATCTACTACTAATTCACAACCATTTCTGTCTGCTCAGAGGAAGCCTCTGAAGGCCTGGACTGCTCGTGGTGTCTCCCAGGCGCAGGCTGCTGTGTTGATAGAGGTGTGCAGGGGTATGCTGGAAAGCAAGCTAAAAGACTAATAACCTTCATAACCTTGTTCAGACCTATCTCCACGGCCATTCAATTTAAGCACATCAGACTATATATCAAACTAAAACTGTAATAAAGACAGAAAGACGGGGGTAATGGCATATTACGTTGCCTGATGTTACCACCAAAGTACTAAAAGAAGGACTACAAAATCCACTTTGACAATCAAGATGGATTTTGGACATTACTACATCTTAATTGCTCCACAAAACAGAGTTCTTTAGAAAAAGTACATGAACGTAAAGAGAAGTGACAGCAGAAATGCAGGAAAAAATGCAAGAAAAGAAAGGCGTCTTCCTTTATTTAAAGCTTTAAATAAAAATCTCCAACTGTGATGAAATCCTTACCACACGTATCTTTATCTTTTCCACATTCAGGGGGAACTACTACAGTTAGCCTGGATATTATCAAAATGTCATAATGATGAACAAGATAGTGTCGCAGTTTAACGCCAGTGGGCAACCAAGCACCACCCAGACGTTCGTTCTTCTTCCGCCCCCCCCACCCCAGTGGGATGGGGGAGAGAATAGGAAGGGCAAAAGTAAGAAAACTTGTGGGTTGAGATAAGAACAGTTTAATAATTGAAATAATAACAACAATAACAACAACAACAACAATAATAATAATTGTAAGGAAAAGGAAAACAACAAAGAAGAGAGAGAGGAACAAAACCCAGGAACAAGTGATGCCACTGCTCACCACCCACTGACTGACGCCCAGCCAGTCCCCGAGCAGCAATCGCTGCCCCCCGGCCAACTTCCCCCAGTTTATATACTGAGCATGACGTCATCTGGTATGGAATATCCCTCTGGCCAGTTTGGGTCAGCTGTCCTGGCTGTGCCCCCTCCCAGCTTCTTGTGCACCTGGCAGAGCATGGGAAGCTGAAAAAGTCCTTGACTTAGTATAAGCACTGCTTAGCAACAACTAAAACATCAGTGTGTTGTCAACATTATTCTCATACTAAATCCAAAACACAGCACTATACCAGCTACTAGGAGGAAAATTAACTCTATCCCAGCTGGAACCAGGACAGACAGAAAAACTAATAAAGATGAAGACAGAAAATTACAACTCTTTTCTTTTGTAGCCACGTATATCTTTGAAAAAAAATCACTAATAATGTTCTCCTGAGGACAATTATATGAAACTAATTAAATAATATAACTACCACAAAACAATAATTAAACCCACAGAGTGTGTGGTTATTATTTGAAGTAATACCTTCAGTGCTGACATTACAGCAAGAATTTTTTTTTATTATTTTTTTTTTGCATGACAGTTTTACATAAGGTTTTCTATTTCTATGTGGAGGCAGGGAGAGAAAGGGAGGAGAGAGGAGTTAGGAAGATGTATGTGACAACAATGGAGCATAATGCAGCTCTACGGGCATTTTCTAAGGCAGCGTGTGCACACACACACACAGAGCATACACAGCCAGAGAAGTTGTGTGATCTCCAAAGCCGTCAGTATTAAAAAGAAGGAAGTTAACATTTTAACAGTAATCTTATCCAACATGCACTTCTTTCCCTATTAAGCCCCACTTTTTCAGAAGTCCGGCTTGTTCTCCTCAAGGAGATATTTCCACGCCTTCATTTACCTAAGCAAGAAACATAAGAAAATAAACCCCATCACATCTGAATATAGCAGTGAAAGACACAGGGACACCACAATAAAAAGAAGGGACACAGCAGAGGATGAAATAGTGTGGCCGCTGTACCACATCCATCTGTGCAACAAGGCATTACCAGGCGCCCACTGTGAAACGCAGAAGCATGAAGAACATGTCTCCATAAAGAGCATACCAGCCCCAAAACACACTTAATGAAGTTCACTAACATTTTACTGCTTCTCCATTCAAGTAAACACAGTTCCTGGTAGTTACTTAATACTGCCTGATACACAATATACAGTCCTTCGGAGGAAACGCTGCAAACTCATGGAGACAAGCTTATCATTCCTGCAAATCCTCTGCAGTGAAGGATACCATTGAGACCAACGCTCAGGTCCCACTGAAGGGAATTGTAAATAATAAACCAGACAACTCTTTTAACATGCCAAGGATTTCACAATACTTCTTCTTCTTGCTTTACAAAGCAAGCTTTCTAAAAATCCTGAAATCCATTTTAGTGTCCAAAACAGTTAAGACATACTAATAGTTAATCAATTCAAAAATAAAAGTGAGGGACCCATTTCCTTTTTCTCAGTGATCTTTATTTAATAGCTGCACTTTGGGATGATTTTCCTGTACTGGAACAGAGTCATTAGTATTTCCATTCAGGTCACAGCTTTCTGCAGATATGTTAAGCACAAGGAGGTACAGGATAAAATAAATCCTCCGAGGAAGATACAACACCAGCTACTTCTTCAGGAAAAGAACTGGATAAAGTGTAGGAAACTCTCTCCTCCATAATAGCATGGAAAATCCTGTGTCTGTCTAAAATGTTCTCAATTAAATACAGTATTTGTAAAAAAACTTTACGATACTAAAAGAATGTCCCAGCACAAAAGTAAGCCACCATAAAACAATTACAAGAATAATTTATTTTTCATAGTGTGGCCTATACGAAATGTAATGGAGGTATCTGTGAAACCTTCTGTAGATCTATTTTTGGTGTTAATTCAGCACAATTACTGATACTATCAGAGATGGAAGCACAGCCGAGGAATGAACCCGGTAGACACTGTGATGGCAATGAAAAGCATCTGTGGAAACCAGCAGCAGCACTGCCCTTTCAGGGTCTCATTTTTTTCCCCATTAACTCTGCCAGAAGGCAACTTCTCGAATGAATTAGCCCACAAAGGATGCACCTTGTTTCCTATGGCCCATCTGACTGAAAAACAGGCTGGATTTCTGCAGCCTCCACTGAAGTACCTTCCTTGCTTGTATCTCGAGGGGAGAGTGTAAAACTGTGTCTCCCCCATTTTCCTGCAAAGCAAAACCACAGTAGGAGCAAAACTACCCATCTGCTAGTCTAACTTGTTTTCCACCGGTATGCTTTTACTCAATATATTTACTTCGTTGATTGCATCTCTTCCCTATGAAGCTAGTGGGGGGTGGGTGGCAGTGTCTCCAGCCCTTCTTATCCCTATTGTCCGCCCCCACTGTATTGGGTTTGCGTGGCAAGGTTTTGGTAGCAGGGGGGCTACAGGGGTGGCTTCTGTGAGAAGCTCCTAGAAGCCTCCCCTATGTCTGATTGATAGAGCCAACGTCAGCTGGCTCCAAGACGGACCCACCGCTGACCAAAGCTGAGCCCATCAGTGACGGTGGTAGTGCCCCTGGTTTAAGAAGGGGGAACAAAAAAAACCTGGGCAATTGCAGCTGGAGACAGAATATGTGAGGAACAACTCTTGCAGACACCGAGGTCAGTGAAGAAGGAAGGGGAGGAGGTGCTCCAGGCGCTGGAGTAGAGATTCCCCTGCAGCCTGTGGTGAAGACCATGGTGAGGCAGGCTGTGCCCCTGCAGCCCATGGAGGTCCATGGTGGAGTAGATATCCATCTGCAGGCAGTGGAGGACCCCACATCGGAGCAGGTGGATGCCTGAAGGAGGCTGTGATCCCGTGGGAAGCCCGCGCTGGAGCAGGCTCCTGGCAGGACCTGTGGACCCGTGGAGAGAGGATCCCATACCGAAGCAGGTTTGCTGGCAGGACTTGTGACCCCACGGGGGACCCACACTGGAGCAGTCTGTTCCTGAAGCACTGCAGCCCATGGAAAGGACTCATGTTGGAGAAGTTCATGGAGGACTGCCTCCCATGGGAGGGACCCCACGCTGGAGCAGGGGAAGAGTGTGAGGAGTCCTCCCCCTGAGGAGGAAGGAGCGGCAGAGACCGCATGTGATGAACTGACCGCAACCCGCATTCCCCGTCCCCCTGCGCCGCTCAGGGGAAGGAGGTAGAGAATAATCGGGAGTAAAGTTAGGCCCGGGAAGGAGGGAGGGATGGGGGGAAGGTGTTTTAAGACTTGGTTTTATTTCTCATTACCCTTCTCTGACTGGATTGTTAATAAATTAAGCTAATTTCCCCAAGTCGAGTCTGTTTTGCCCATGACAGTAACTGCTGAGTGATCTCTCCCTGTCCTTATCTCGACCCATGAGCCTTGCATTGTATTTTCTCTCCCCTGTCCAGTTGAGGAGGAGGAGTGATAGGGCAGCTTTGGTGGGCACCTGGCATCCAGCCAGGGTCACCCGTCCAAGTTATTTATACTGACCACCCTGACCGACTTTAACTACTGTCAGCAAATAAATAACAGCTTTGTATTGGTAAGGTGGTTTCTGCCCTTCCCTTCTCAGCTGCCTCCCTTTCCAAATGCTACTCCAGCAGTGAAGCACAACAGTGAAGAGCTCCTCATCTCTGTCCTCCCCTCCACTTTCATGTATTGGATTACTTTTATTCAAGGACCGTTCCACTGCATTTCTGTAAAACAAAGTTTCTGATGTAAGCAGCAGCACATCAACGAAAGACTCGGATCTTGTATAAATTAATAAGTAATGTCGGTTATGTCTCATACATTAAGTGCTGCTTTCTCTTGCGGATGTTACGCATGAAAACACAGTGAAGTTGAGTGGCTTTGGCACTCGGGCTACAAATTCAAGTACATTTTTTAAGAGAGATCCCTGCGGGGTGCATTGAACTACATATTATGCTGCATTAAATTTTCTGCAGGGTTAGCTTCAACTTCACATTCCTGTGCTGTTCCACATCACAGGGCACCTGCATCCTTTTACTACACTAAGAAGTCTCAATCTTTTTAAAATTTTAACTATCCACGCACAAGGCTTGCACCACAGTCACCCTTCTTCCTCACTGATTACTGCTATGTGACACGAGGGACGCCTGCTGATGGACAGAGAGCTCCTCTCCTTTTCTCCTGCCAGTCCGCACACCAGCAGGCACAAGCTGTACCCATGAGTGTCACCACGCTCTTCTTTCAATGGACCCATATGTAACGCTGGACAGATCCAAATCCTGTGGACAGACCCATCTTCATCTCTGGATTGGATGGCAATCCAAAGAGAAGCTTTGGGTTTCAGTGCTGTCTTCCTTCTTCTCATTTACTGGACTAGGCTAATCATTAGTACGCTTTATTAGTACCCAAGGCTGGGGTGTGAATAAATGGCGATCAGCTGAAGCCCAGCCTAGGTAAAACACCTACGAGGCAGGTTTGTGAAAATAAGCAGAAGTGACAACCAATACCACTATGTTGATTTATTGGCTTTTGAGTACCAAAATAAGTGGCTCTGGTGTGCTGTTAGCTCCCTAGCTGTGCTAGGCTTTCAGACCACAGAAAAGCAGCCAGGTGTGTTTCTCCCCTATACCCTTCTGACAGCAATAAACTATAGAGTTATAAGCGTATTTTTGCTTTCATAAGGACCCATAAGGAGATTTGCCATCGCCAGTCAGGATTCCTGAATTGCACTTTACTGGCACTTGTGTACCCAAAGGATGTGAATTTTTAGCTGGTGCAGTCCTGCAGGACTTGCTGTGGGAAACCTCCTCTAACACAGTGAGCATGCTTTCATCTGCAAAGGCATCACTCATCTACAACTCCCTTCTTGGCCTGATTTTGTACACTGCAGAGGCTGTTGCTCTTCCAGTGCTCGCATCAGGCTAGATGAACTGCAAAAGGTGACAGTTTTAAGATTTTCTCAAGCAGGAACATAGAGTACCCCACTATTTTCTCTGGAACAAACTCCTCCCTTGGTTGATACTGTGTAGGTGTAAATAAAAAGCCCAATATTTTTTCAAAATAAAGAAGTCAACAGAATTAAATATTAGCCAACCTAAAAGCGAAGGCCTGCATCATCCTCAGAAAAGTAACTGCAGAAAGACAGACAATTTGGTGTCTGTTGGATACCCGAGTTCCTTCCAAAAGGGGAAAAAAAAGCTACATGGTTCTCATAATGCAAAACACACACTGGTCTTCAGATGTGGGAATATACCAGAGCATAATTTCCACTCAGAGCAATGAATGGGAGCATAATATAGAGTACCTTTAAACAAATACTGCAGTTGCCTCTTACATACAGGGTTTCCATGAAGAGAAAAACATCTGTAGAATATTAACTGACCCAAGAAATATTTAACAGGCATTTGTCAAAAATTTTATGCCAGAAACACATTCAGAATTTAAGTTGGTACAATTGGGTCAGAATGACTGTATGTGCTTATGTGCACACATAGGTATATCCATATATATACACACACATATGCATATACCACACTTTCATAAAATCCACGCTCTGTTCTGACACAAGACATCAGCACGAGCTGCTGCTTTTCTCTCCCTCTCTCCAGTGCTGTCTCCCCTCGCCAGCTATTTTGCACTCCTGCTGGCAACTTCAAAACTTCTGTTGGCAAACTGGGAGGTGAGAAGGGCACCAGGACTGGACCAGTACGAGTCACTATGCAGTTGTTTCAACAAAAGCGGGTATCATGGCACCACTTCCAGTCCAAATGCATAATAAAATCCAAGTTATTTGCCCAATGAAACTAACAGTTCTGCACCTCCACTTACTTGTCTGTGTTAAGGTTTGCACACACAGACATCTCCATTAACTTCAGAAGAATACACGAATGCAGAGCTATGCAAATGTTTGAGAGCCAAAGCCAGGGCTAAAGTTAGCATGCTGGCCATATTTTCACTGTTTTTGGTTTTAAGTCAGAACCATAATAGATAGTTTTAAGGGTCCTCACTTTAACTGAACTCAAAATGGAAGGAAACAGGGAACAAAAGCAGCACTACTGAAAAACACTTCCTAAAGGTAAACAGATACAAGATGCAGCAGATGCCAAAGAAATAATCAAGAGCTGCTAAGGCTGTAGTGGGATGAATACTTCAAGCTAGCATGAATAAATGAAGAAAAAAACCCCCAGAAAACAGTGCTTTCTTCATTCTGCCTTAGCTGTTTTTATTCCTCATTTTCACACCATTCCCCCTCTTGTGCCAGAATATCTCTTTATGCAGCTACACAGTGATCCGGCAGCTTATCCCACTGGAAACTAACTTTTCTTTTTGGCAATGTCTGAGGAATTGATCTGGGTTAGACTGCTTCTTAGGCAGCAGAAGTAGCTTATGATGTTTGTGAAACATCCCAGATCCTCTCAAATTAAAACGCCTACTAGGGAAGAAAAAAAAAAGGATACCAGTGCCATTAAAGACAGTGATTTATCTCCTAACAGCCAGGTCTTGTCCTCTTCACAGACAGCCTCTGCCCCATGGTCCTCAACACCATTTCTGCTCTGGATTTGTTTGCACAGGGTCGATGAGAAGTCCCATGCTACCATGATTGCATGGTTTATATAGAAATATTCCTCACTATATTTAAGTGATGTCCTGCTTGAGAGCCATTAGGGAGAACAAAGTTCTAGCATATATAATGAAAGATGGTCATGCCAGCAACCAGAGTTGCCTCCTCCTGAAAACGCCTAAATAGACAAGCAAATTGACCCGTGAGTTAACTTCCTTACAAGGTAACATACAATTCCAGTGAAATTCAGTAGGATGACTCCTGTATTTGTTTTTTACAAATATTATGGTCATCCTACAACCCTTCCACATTAAGGAGATGAGCATATTCCTCAAAGGGTCTATAATGGAGGTCATCCAGGGTATTAAGCAGAACTTCTCCTCCATTTTCTTCATTGAAGCATGACATGCTGATGAATTATATCACTGTGGCATGGCTTTAATGGTATCTTCTGTTACCTTGATGGAGGACCAGAGATGCTATTTTTAACACAATATGTCAGACCATTACAATTTCTTCCATCATTCTGAATACAGCATAAGGTTAAATAAACTGCGATAATCTATTGCTACATGCTTAACACAACACTTCCCCGAAAGCTATGAAGGGCAGAGATGGTCCATCGAGAGGTAATCACGGTGAAACAAACAAAACATCACACTTTTCATGTTATCCAACGTCAAGTGCATCATGATTACAGAAGTCATTTTAAAAGAAAAACAGATCAGAAAAGCAAATTGGATGTAATTTTAACTATCAAATAACCTTGAAATAGTTTATATCCTGAAGCAGGAAAAAAGCAAGATGAAGATTTGTACCAGCAGATGAGTGCTATGTTGCAACAATATCCCAAGTCTAATCCATAGTGGCAGTACTGTTAGACTGGCTATCACACACCACCTCCTCTACATACTTAGATTACCAACAGCCAAGACAGATAACAGCGGCATCGCTATTTTATTGTAGTCTTTGAAACAATTACTTGTTTTATTAATTTTTAATAGCAGTTGTATTTATAGTACAGCCAGAAAGACAGATAACTGCTATTTTATAAAGTATACTATAAGGTATTAGTTAACAGAAAAATCAGGAAAGATACTTCAATCACAGTTCTATTCTACTAATTCCTGTTATAAGGAGATATGCACCCACGTTGAGTGGGGCCTGTTCAAAACTCTGTACCCAGACCCACAGAAGCCACGATGGTAACGACAGAGAACAGACAGCCATCCTGCCACTACTGTACATATCATTAAAGGTGTGCACAGCACACTGGGGACTGCTGATGCGAACGGGAAAGGACCTTATTGTCTGCCTGTAAATCCATCCTTTGGTAGAAAATACGCAAAAAAGAGGCTCTTTGACAGAATGGTGGTGGGTCAAAGGGGGGGCTGAAAATCCTGACGAGGAGTGATACTGCCACTCTGGTTTAATTTCGGATGGGTGGAGCGGCTAAAGGAGTATCCTGAGATCAGCACAGGGACTAGAAATCCCAAAAGGCGTTGTTGCTATTCCTAATTCACTGGGCGAAACGACTGACAGAGGGTGTGAGGCTGGGATGGTGGATGGAAATTCTTTTGACGGGCTGTACTGCCATCTCAGCCTCATCGCAGAGGGGTGGAGCAGTCAGCTTCTGCCTCCACGGTGCCCACAAATCCCTGCAGGATCATTTATTCAGTCTTTGTTCTCTAATGAGTAGATGCCATAATTCATGGTAAAACCTTTCCTTAGTACATAGACCAGATTCTTCTTTCTGTGGCCCAAACTGTTTCCTAAAACTGTGAATTATTCCCTTCCTTCACATATATTGATTTGTAACTTTTACAGATTGAGCTCACGTTCCCCAGTGAGCATTTTCTTCTAGACTCTTTAATTACCAAACGAGTCCATGGAGGGGTTCCAGAGTATTATCCTGAAGGGCATACACCGCATAAAAACCACCAGGAGTGGAAAATGCTACCCAACAGATTATTCTGGGAGATGGAAGAAAAATAATCTCAAAATTCTGGACACAGTTAGGAGCTTGGCAACTGCATGAGCTGCTCTGCTCCCAAACGTTCAGTAAAGAAAACGCTGAGAGTATGAAAGCCCATGCATGACACAGAAGTTCCCTGGAAACATTAACTCTTTAACATATACAGCAGTGGTTATGAAGCAGTTACTTCAAAGGAATGAAGTAAAGTGATCAAATGTATTAAAAGATTCAGACTAAAATGTTAACAGGCACACAGGTTCTTAAGCCTACAAAAAGGTCCCTTTTTTTCTGGACAGTCAGGACATCCCACAGATTATTCTTCAAAATGAACCTGGATATTGTTGGTACTCACAATGTTAATACCATAACGTTAAATGGCAATGACCGGCCATTGTTATTACCAGTTTCTCTTATCCTCGCTTTCGATCTCTTAGCTTTCCTTGAAGGCCATCTGAATGGAGCTATGCTCCAATCTCCCACATTATTAACATTTTTAAACGAGATTCTTATGCATCGTTTTAACAACTCCCTCCAAACCCTCTTTTTTTTTTTTTCCCCCCACATGCATTCACAACAAACATCATTTAAAGCCACTACTGTGATCCTCCAAGCGCACCCTGGGACCCTTCTCACCTGGAGTCTGTGCTTTGATTCCACAATAACTGTCTTCACACAAATCTCTCCTCCTTTATTTTTTTTCTTAAATCAATAAGTACTGTTGGGACTAAGTATCTTTATCTCAATTACACCTTCAACACTTCTTTCTATGGCTGTTCTTCTTTCACATTACATAGGAATCTCTGCAGAGCTCTGTATCCTATTCTCTGCTTCCCAGTAAAGCAGTTTATTTAGCCATCCACAAACTCTTCCCGTTTCACATTAGTACGAACACAAAACTTTCAAATGCTTCATGAACGATAAAAAAAGGAAACCCCTTCCCTCACCCCAAAGATACACATGTGTACCATAGCCACCTTCATGCAAGTTCAGGAAAAAAAGAGATGCTGGCACCCGAGGCCCACAGGCACAGACCCATGCTCTGCACTCTCCTGCACCCCACAGGAACGTAGTGATGGAGACCGTAATTTCTGGTCCTCAATCTCTCTCACTAGCTCTGAGCACAAATTCCACTGTGGTCCTAACCTTTCCCACCCAACCTTTCCCACATGGAAATGAAGTGGTGTTTCCCACAGGATATTCTAGTTTGTGTGACCCGATGTTTGTAGATAAAGGACAGACAGACAAAAGACAGACACACAGGTCTTGCCAAAAGGCTCCTGAATTCCATGCAGCCACACATCTGCCTTGTCCAACTCTGCATAACTTTCCTTCTGTTTTTAGGGTGTGTAAACTGTGGCCTTGGGGGGGATATCTGCTCACGACCCAACTCACGTTTTCGTGCTTCATGTGTTTCAGGAGGCGCAGCTCTCGGTAGGCTCGTTTGGCAAAGAGTTCAGACTGAAACGGGCGGTACAATTTCTTAATGGCCACTTTGGTACCACTTCTTCCATCGACGGCTGAGCTTTAAGGGAAAAGGAAGAGTTTGGTGAGCGAGGACCGAAGCGAGACTGCAAACCCCGCAGGAGAGCGGCCGCATCCTGCCCTGCGCTGCCCAGCCCTCAACCTGCGGCCTGCCAGCTGCCTGCGCGGCCTCGACCACCTCCCCAAAACACCTCCCTGGCAGCATCCAGCGTCTGGTTTCACTCGTTTAAAACGCTGCCAGGCCCTGCGATGAAAAGTAGCCAATTTTCAAAAGCTTTAAAGAGGAACATCTGGGGAGGAAGAAAAAAAAGGCAGAAACAACAACAACAACAAAAAAATCCCACAAAACCCAAAAAACCGCCACCAACACAAACACGAACCCAAACCAGGCGCCCCATCCCAAGGGCCAACACCCCGGGTTTTGGGGGCGCTGCCGCTCCGGGGGCGCCGCGGGCAGCGCTCCCCGGGCAGGGCTGGCGCTCCGGGCTCT
>WAAD01028696.1:81545-121532 GCA_013389945.1 Fregata magnificens | reverse complement strand
TGCAGGAGCCCCGGCCGCGGGGCTGGAAGCGGGTACGTCCCGGCCCCTTTTCGCGCGGGTAGGCGCCACGGCGTGGCACGGCCCTCGGGGCTCGTTTTGCGGTCGTGTTTCGGGTCTGGCAAGACGCGACCGGCCTTTACTTGGCGGTGGTAAGGGACATGAGGGGCTGCAACTGATGGGAGCTGGGAGTAGAAAAGCGAGCTTCCACGCGACCTCGGCAGGGAGGTGTACAGCTGAGGACTTCCCACTTCACCTCAGGGCCAGACCCCGAGTTTCAACAATATTTCCTACAGTTGAGCAGAAACAAGCACGCACTTGATTCAGTTGCTCGGAGCAAGTGGTCCCATGCGTGGCTGGCGCGGTAAGAAACAGTTCAAGCAGCAGCTTGGAACAATTGCCGTGCTGGTGTACGGACAGTAGCGACCTTCTCAACATCTCTGTAGTAAATAGGCCTGGACTGGCACGTGAAAGGCAAAGACCTGCTTTAAAAAATGTTTTACGTGTTCTCTGTGTGAGTATAATTAAAAGTCTTGTCCTTCGGGGTCTGGTAAAGCCTTTGTTTTGTCTGACTTCACCCCTGAGCAATGTTGCTGAGGTTAGATAATTCAGACTTGCTGTCACTAGAGTTCAATTTGCGGCTTAGCTTGAAAGGGGCAATCTGGCCAAGTTTCCTTGTTCCCAGTGCCTTTTTGGTAGCTGCCATGTGCCCAGACCTTTTCGTGCCTAACTGCCAAATGTGGAGGCGCAGCCCGGACCTCTCTCCTCCCATCAGTTACATGTCGGGTACAGGAGGAAAACACCATTTCTGAAGTTGCCTGCAGAGCAGCACTGCAAATTCGCTAAGCCCGAACGAACATCCTTCCGCCCAGCGGCTGTGCTTCCCGGCGCTGCTCCCTGCCGACCTGTTTGGCTCCCTGGTTTAGTCAGTACGGAACCAACCTTCTGCCATGTGGCAGGTAATGCGAGGTCTGTGTCAAGTGTTAGATTAATGATACATGTATGTTTTTAAAATCCACTGTCCCAAGCTGTGTTTGCTATTCAGATGATAGTTGGAGTGAAATGTGGTATGGGCGAGGTGAAGGAGAGCGCAGCTTTACCTTCCACTCAGTTTTGAGCCAGTCCGTTAGTTAAATTACTTTTAATGACAAATATATATGTCTAGAACAGTAAGGATTAGTTCTGCTTTTAATCCCTCACCTATTTTTATTTATCCAGTTGTGGCAAAATGATGCTTTCTTACTACTTCCTTTTTATCAAGGCAGAAAGTAGATGATTTTGATAGAGTAGATGAAAGTACTAACCCAGCACCAAGACAACATCACTCTTGTGCAGAAGCTGAGAAGATTACAGAGCAACTTTTGTAAGATATTTTAAATTCAGTGACAAAATTGGCCAATGCTGTTTTCCCCATGTTTTTCCTTTGTTTAAGTGTTTAGGTCTACTTTGCTGTAGATGGATGAGGTAGCAGCGTAGGTCAAATACAAGACCACTTTTTCTCATCAAGTCACACATATAGCAGATGAACTGATAAACTTCCCAAAAAGACTAGGGGATCAGCACTGTTGTAAGAAGGGAAGCTTTGTCTAGTAAAACCATTAGAAGCGTCTATGACGGGAGCGAGAGGTGAAACTCGGATCCCTCCACAGCTGGTAGATCTTGTAGCAGCATCACAAAATGCGTGAGCCTCAGCATCCTGCTAGGCTTGGCTGGATATATGGTGATGTATTTTCCCAAAGACAATCTGTTGCAATGAGACTAATAGGATACTACGGCCATATCTTATCCCAGGCAGTGTGTGCTTGACAGGGTAAATTAAAAAAAGGAATGCTATCAGATGTTTCTGCTTTTGGCGTACATTTATTGTAACAAAAAGGAACCTTCTTCAGACATCATGAATAAAAGGTAATAAATGCAGTAATGATGCAAAAATCCCACTTTCCTAATGCCTATCCTGTAAATGGAAGGATGGCAAAGTTGTTACCACAAAGAAACATTCGCTTTGATATCTTATTTTTTTTTTTAAGAGCCAACTTTCAACTTTGTGTTGGAAGGTTGCCATCGGCTGCAAAGCATATGAGGTAGCTGGGATGTGTACAGTAGTCTTTCTAATCCCTCTGGGGACTGAGAACTCAATTTACACTCCAGCCTGGACATGAGGCTTCGGTGCTGGAGCAGGAGCTCTGCAAGAGAGCTGTGAGAAAGCTCACCATGTTTTCCTGAGAAGTCCTGCAGGTACGGAGTCTGGTGAGAGAGTTTGACGGCAACGCTGCTCACAACAAACTGTTTATTAGCAGTGATAAAATGGCACAGCTCCATTTGTCAGGAGCTGAACTGCAGGCTGGCTGCCGGGCCCTGGGTGAAGGAGGTGGATCTGTGTGAGCAGGGAGAGGGACTGGGACCTTGATCCCCCAGTCCAGGCACTGCCAACGTGGATTCAGCCAGGGGAAAGCAGGAGACAGTACGAGGTCCTTGGAAAAATCAAGCATCTTCACACCTTTCTGTCTATAAGATGTCTTTCACATGATCATTTTATTCTTGATACACCAATTCACATATGAATACTTTAGTTCTGTAAAACACACCTTAAATGTCAGTAAACATATAATCTAGCTGAATAGTCAAAAGCTGATTCCTAGAGTATTATTTTTTTAACTAGCTTTCTGTCCCCACCTTCAAAAAGTACTCTTTTCTTGGAGTAAGTAAGTTGCCATGGAGGAAGTAAGTCCATTTTATTTATTACAACAAGAAGTAAAGCCTAAATTAAAAAAAAAATCTCAGTTTTCATCTGAAAATATTCCCATGCTATTGTGTCCCCACCCCTTCCCCAGTGGAGATGCTGCCAACTATTTTGCAACTTTTCTGGTTTTGTCTCTCTGACCCCTGAGCAGGGTGCTTCACTTCCAGTTTCTATGACACGGAGCACCCCCGGGGGCCTCGCCATGCTGCCAGACCACTCAACCATCAGGAGAAAGGAAAAAATATGCACCACCTAAGTGCTTTTTAATAAAAAAAAAATTATTTTTTAAACTGGCCATTTCATTTGTTCAAGAGGTCGAGTGAGAACTCACTAAGTAACTCTTTACTACCCCATTATCCCTGCTTGCTGGAGGGAAGGGTGGAGGAAGGGAGGCCGGGTGTAGCGGGTAGCAGACAGCTATGTATAAACCAACTCATTTTAATGCTCACCTAACTCACGGATTGTCGCAGGCTGAGATGCTGTTGTGCACAGAGGAAGAAATGCTCTCGTGCTGAAGAGTTTCCCAACTTCAATGCAAAAATCACACAAAAAGAGTGTTAATGGATATCACTGATTGATAGCGTTACTTATTTGTCACTACATAGTTGTGCACTTCACCCGTTTAAATCACCAAAACCTTGGGGGTACTCTTACGCCATCTTTCCCATCCTCCTTAACGTTGCATTCATTTGTTGCGTTTCCATCTCAGCCTAATGAGAGAGCTGGACAGGACAGAGTACGGTGTGTTATGTTTGCACAGAATGTAACGTAACTAGGGTTTATTCTTGATTTGAGCCTTTGGGCTCTATTACAAAATGAGTATGAAATAGGAGTATATTATCTTAGTGCTAATCTACAGGATATTATTCTATAAGGAGCAAAGTATGGCTCAGTGGAGGCTGCCAGTTATGGCAGATTTAATCTCTATTTGTCTCAGGGCTGCCACAGTGATTCAGTATTTCTACTGCGTTCGGTATTACTTGTGATCAAATTGGAACCTAAAAGGACGAACTAAAACCTCTGTGCTACGGTACACATCTTAATTTGTGACAATAATTGAAGCTGGGGGACTATGTGAGTGCAAAATGGAGCATTTGTATGCATGCAAGATTGAAGCCGAATTGAACAGTTTCGCTCATTATGTAGAAATTTCCCATCTAATGGACTGAATGTCAGATTGGTTGGAAAATCAGTGTTTGCATAGGAAACTCACAATACATTCCCTCCTTGTAGGGAAAACTTAGACCCCCTTTAGGCATATCGGTTCAATATTTCATCTTAAAGCAGAAAGAAGGTCAGCGGCAGCTACACTAATGCAGCTTTCTGAGTCTCTTGGTACTAGTCCCTTAAAAACCCTTACACTTTTTGCCTAGACTCATAAATTAATGACACTTAGTACTCTCACTTGTGCGAGCATGCTGATTTTCTAAAGTCCAGCTTTAGAGAATTGTGCTACATCCATAAACACTAGCAGCACGATTCACATGTAAGAGAAACAAGCAGCTGCTTTTAAAGCAAACAGAGGTGTTGCTATTAATTCCTTCCTAAGGAGACCGATCTTGCTGGGGCTGAATTCCTTTCTGCTGGTACCAAAGGACATAATTTACCCCATTTACCGTGCAATTCTCTTTTGGCAAGAGCTAAATCTTTACCACTGCTCATCTGTCAGGGATTCTTGGGCCAAGTCAGCAATTTACAGATGTAGCAAAGGATACTTAAGTAATTTGTGCCTGCAGCTGAATATGGTACTTTTTGAACAGATTATCTTTGACCAGGTCCTGAGAGTCGGGAAGGCGGAGGCCTGTTTTCTTGTTATGATCCAGGAGCACACGTGACCGGAAGAAAGGAAGGAAGTGGCTTTTGTATTGACTGCTCCCCACCTCCGTCAAAGGCACTTTTGCTGCCAGCATTTTGTCCTTGAAAGGGTTGTCCCCCTCCTGTCCCTAGGCTGAGCTCGCTGTGTCGGATCCTAGAGCCTACTGACCCTCCTTCCCTCTTGCTTTCATGTTTTGCACCACATGAAAAACATGCCGAGAGCACTAATGGGAATTCTGCAAGAATGCCGTCTAATTGATGGCTCTTGACCTACTGGTGCATGATCTATTTTTTCATAGAGCAGTGTTGATTACCTAATTTCCTATTATTTTCCCCCTATAAATTCCCAAAGTTATTAATAACCCTGCTGTTTCATACTCGTGTAGCCACTTTGTATGTTCTTGGAGGGGGGAATTCTGTGTATTATGGCACGTGATACCCTCTAACGCTGTGCTTTTCCTCTAAAGCATCCTTGGTTTTTCTTTCCATTAGCACATCGTAAATTAGAGATTTCTTTAGTCTTGTCTTTATTTCTGCATTGGCTGTGGCATGTCAGTTTCCTGCTGCTGGGCTTCCGTGCTGATGAGGTAGAGAGCTTAAAAAATAAAGATGCAGATTTTAAAAGAAGTGTAGTGTATACTTATGCACGTCAAAAGATTGAGATGTATGCAAAAGACTTCATTCTCCTTTTGCAAGACCTTTTGCTTCCAGTGATGATAAAATTACCAGACTTGGGTTTGCACTTACATACAGTGAGATAATAAATACTAGAAGTGATTTCAATTCAGCAGGTGGAGGGATAACAAGCTCTTGTGACTGAAAGCTGAAATTAGGTAAATTCAGATTAGAAGTAAATTGTTAACAATGACACTAATTAACCAGAGAAAGCCCTCGGAGAGTTGTGTTCTCCCCCAGTGGGAGCCTGAGCCGCCTCCTCCGCTAGCGCTGCCCAGCTGTGCTCCTCCGAGTGTCCCTTCTGTGCTTCGCAGGTGGTCAGGGATGATAAGCACCCTAGTTTAGTGTGGGCTAAAACCTACGACGCTCTCCTCAAACGTATATGCAATGTGTAGAGGACATAGAAGAGCACGATTGTAGTAACGGGATTAAGAGTGGTGTCAGGAGATTAAAACCCCACAGTTTAAGCAGGCTCCACTACAAGTTTTGCAAATAAAATTTGGGCCATGTAAACAATGCCTTCATTAAAGACATTTTTAGCAAATAAATTTTTATAAAATAAAATCCTTACTTTTATATTTATTCGCTCTTTAAAATTTACTTTTACACGATCTGCCTTACAGGTTCACCAGGCCTGACAAAGCCCTCACTCCTAGATGTTGACCGCCATTCGCCTGTTCATGTTGGTTGACAAATGTTTTTTTCCATCTGTGTTCAAACGATAAGCATTGTTAGTGCTAAGCCTTCCACTTTTCTGTCCCTGTGGGGTACCGTCTTTCCAATTACCCTGTCCTGCTGTTGTGAACTGATAAACTTACCACATTGCAGTCCCGTGTTGGATTACCACAAGGGAGTCGGTTACCTGCTCTAGAAAAAGACTTTAATTAGTGGCTTTTGAGGTCTAAGAAATCGCCTTCATTTTGCAAATCTAGGAAAAAGATGCCTCTCTCCCCACTGTTTTTCTTGACATTAAAATGAGATGACTTATGGGTTTTGGTGGTATTTCATTAAAAATAGCTGAGCTCTTGTTACCCATTACTGTCACCTTTGATTAGTTTAAATGTGGCTATGACCATATTCTTCCTACATAATTTATCTCCTAGAAAAAAACTACATCTTTGAATGTAAAAGGAAACATTCAGAGGAAGAGTCAGAGTTGCCAGAAGAACAAATTTTGGAAGCGCTTTAAAACTTTCTTTCTACATCAGGTAGCAGAGCTATGGCAAGAGCAGACCGTCTGGTCTTTGCCTACTGTAGAGTTTTACACAACCTTTGAAACATTTGGTGACGGCCACCCTCATAGCCAGGAAACCAGATTAAACAAATGATGGGACAAATCCCACACTAAATTAATTATCGTTGGATGCAGGGGGTTCTTGTGAAATCTCTTTACTTCATCCTTGCCCTTCCAGCTGGAATAGAGCAGCAGAACAGGCTAGCAAGCTCATTATCAGATTTCAGAGAAAATAAAGCACTGAGATATTTTTCTGTTAACTGGCAAACAAACGAAAAAATATATTTAAGACATGACTAAATGATTATTTTCATTATGTAGTCAGACAAGTAATTTGAGGATTTACAACCTTTTCACCTATTTTAGTCAGCATGAAATTCAGTCATTGCATGACCATTGCAGGCCTCATCCAGCTTCATAGGAAGCCAAAGTAATGATGGCTAGACAACACTTCTGTGGACTCGCAAGAAATCCACGCAGGTATCTATCTACTTTCAGATTAATATGCCTTGCAGCAAGTTGAATACAAGTGGCTGTATTCCACTGTATGCAAGTATCGGATAACTGGGCAACATTATCAACAGCAGTCCACCACTCAGGCCACAAATTAGGAGCACATTTTCTAGATGGAATGCTTATTTCTATTTCTCAAAGACGACAAACAATACTGTATCAAGTATCTCTGAAAAATCAAAGTTCTTGGACTTGATTTTTTTTTAAATCTGTTTATTAAGAAAAAGCTTTTCTTTTTACATAGAAAAGATACAGAGGAAGGTAAATAAACACAGTAGAATTCGTTACTTCATATAATAGCTGTACAACTGAATCTTAATGACAAAAGTTGCAGAAAACCTAACTCCAATAAAAAGCCACTTCCAAAATGAGACTCTGACAGAGCGAGAACGAGACACAAAAATGAACAACACTGAACAACTGTGAATCACAAGTATGTAGAAAGACACAGCCAGTACACCACAAGAGGCCTTACGCCAAAGGATATTCCTGTTTCAGTATTATACCTTCAATGGGAAAATCAGATAAATTTAATTCTTTAAGAAATCTCGGTATCTGGTGTATCCTGCAATTTATTACTTAATTTTCCAACTTTTCAGAGCTGGAAAGCCTTTAAAATTTTGCTTATATCTTATATCTGATGAGATGGATATTTTGTTTTTCACAAACAAATTCTTAAATCTTCTTGATTTGTCAGGTCTTCCAATGGCAATTATTAGATTATTTTCCCAAGGATTATGTAGAGGAAAATAAGACAATGAGGAGTATTGAATTCAAAGCTGTGAACGGAACTGAGTACTCTTGCACTGCCAGCACTCTGTCACTCTGTGACAGCCTTTGCCGAAGCCTGCAGAAGACTACGGAGATCTGCCGCAGTGCCTTCAGGGCACCTTCCTGTAAACTTGGGCAAATTCACCAGTGCTCCACCGATGGTATGGTTAGGAGTACCATCGGGAAGTAAAATCATCTCACAAACGGGTATTGTGCAGATTAAAAAAAATATACATGGGGAAAATAATGAGAACAGACACTTGAATGACAACAGAAGACAAAGATTTATTTTTACTGGCTTTCAACTGGTGTTAAGATCGCTTGAGAGACATCCAGTAAATTTGTAAGACCACCACAGATATGACTACATAAGCATATTCTGTCTATCTCACTACCACGCCCTCTCTTCATAAAGGCACTAACTATAAACAATAGGAAAACGGACAGATAAAATGCCAGAAAAAAAAAATGGATTGCTGGTAGGGACTTCTATGTTTATGTTTGTATACATTCATGCTTTAAATGTACAATTTTAAAATTAATTTAAAAAGTCACCTTTATTTTGGCAATACAACTGATAAAATGAAACATGCAGAACACACAGCTCGACACAACTCAGTGCATAATTTTGTCAGAATGAAGCAGTTCTTTATCACCCTTTGTGAGTTGGGAATACATTCATATTACAAGGCAAAAAAAGCCCCACCCAAAACAGACAACATCTGGCTTCTGTATAATGCATCTGCTTTTCCACATCTTCTCCAACATCTTTGGATAGTAAAATCTACGTCTGACCACAAGTTAAATTGTATGGTTATATTTTAACAGTCTTCATAGTGCAGCAAGGCAAGACAGAGCTGCCTGTATTCACTGTTCTATCTCCAGGCTATCCATTTTTAAGTCGGGGGGTTTAAAGCTAATCACTTCTCCATAGGTAAGTTCTGTAGAGAGGGTGTAAGGGAGAGAGAAGAATTAGGTGATACTCTCTTCAAAAGAAAAATATTCCAGGCAAAACAGTTCTATGGATGCATGTGACTTGTAGTTTGTATTTCCAGCCTTCATAGAGTCCAGATCCAAAAATAGACTGAATTCACTAGGAATCCTTCTGTTAACCTCAGATTACAAATTAGACTCACAAATACTGTTACTGTACAACGTGTCTGTCCCCCTCAGCTAATTACTAAAACACACAGGCCCTGAAATGGAAACATCAATTATGCTGTCAGATGACCTGCCAAAATGATGTAATGAAAGACAAAATGTAATGGAAAATGGAATCTTTAAAAGCACCCAAACAGGTTTTAAAATTTACACTTTTAACTGTGGAGAATGTTCTTTATCATCTCTCAGTCAATTGCCTTCAACATAAATCACTTGCAATTCTGTGCTAATGCCTTGGGATCTAGGTTTTGGGGTTTTTTAATGTTTTATTGTAACTAACTTAATTTTAAGGTCCTCTGAAAAAAATTTTCTTTTGTCTTAGAAGCATGTAACAGTTCTGTTTTCATCAAGGAGGACTTAGCTAGAAACATGGATTCCCTGCTATTTTATCCTGCTTTAGGAATAGCCCTTTATCTTTTCATGCTGACAGTCATGTCCTGTACTGTGCCTTGCACAGTAATGGAATATGTCATCAGCGGCTACCTCCTATGTATTTTCTCAAGTTAGATATTGTATTTTACGGACCAAATCCTGTTCACACATAAATACACGGCTAGCAATGCATTACTTCAGGTTCTGTTTTCCAAACAGTGATGCTTAAATCATATCAAACTTCTGCCTATTAGCTTGTTTAATAAACAGATCTGTCTGAGACAGCTGCTACACCTGCAAGCAGACCTAGCACTCCTCTAAAAAGTATGTAAAAATCTTCGGGCTGAATCTTGCTTACATTCTGCTTGTGTTATGCTGTAGCATCATGTACGGTGACCAGCGTGCCAGCTTCAGTGAAGGATTTCTCTGAAAGAAATTCTGTGCGCAGAACCCGAGGCAGAAGGATTCGTTAGGTGACTCTTTCAGTGATTGACTTGCGGCTATTAAGCAGCATCTGGTCACAGGCAGCCAGGCAGGAGCTGGAGCAGTCCTGACTGAACTAGGAGGAAGCCAGCGTCCTCACAAATCGGACACCTGGAACTGTGTTAGAAATTATTCCTGCTGGCTGTGCATTGTATGTTTATGAAGCTCCTTACCCGGTTTTGTGCCACCTACTCAGCAGAGTGTACGGATGTTACGCTGAGGTATGTGCAACTGGAGCAACAGCTAAGGAGAGATAGTGCATAGCATTCAACTCTGAATAGCATACTCTTGGCCTCTAAAATTTTGAAATCTTTTCTAACTGATTAAACATGTCAGAAAGCAATCTATGAGCTTGGGCTGCAAGCCTCAGCAGCGTGCAGTGGAGGCCAAGGAAACTCTTAAGTGCGTAACGTGTAAGACAAAGTGTCTGAAATCTCATTTTACTTCTGTGCTCAGTCCCTCTTGGGATCAAGCGCCACTAATTTTTAACTTGAACAGAAAAGGGGGGGAAATAGGCCATTGACATCTTGAGAAACTGGGTCAATATTTCATCAACATCACAAACATTTTATGCAAATGGTCACCTTTCATGTCATCTTACCTAAATGTAGCACACACTGTATTTGAAATAAAAAGTTTATTCCCCAAGATAAAAATATGGCCAGGAGGAAGAGCTGCATGTCCTGTGCCAGTTTTGAGATTTGTCTCAGACCTTTTTTTCCCCTGTATAAAGAAGGAATTTGACCTGTAGTTCCAGCAAGGACAGTGACGTAGAAAAATACAATACTGTCCTTCCTAGAGAATTCCCCTCCGTGTCCTTATTTCAGTTCAGAAAGTGTTAAGCTAAGATTGTTCCTGAAATAATTTCAACAGAGTTTCATCATAAACAGAAATCAGCTTCATGACTCAGAAATTGTTAAACTTCCCTGTTAAAGACTCAGTCAACTGAAAAAGTAGCAGAAGACAAATCATCCACTCGTAAGTACAGCAGCAAATTGAACATGCCTCTCAATAAACAAGATGTATGGGCGGCGCTGCATGCTGCCAGGTTTTGCAGAGGAGAGCATGTGTAAGGAGTGATACCAGTCAATCCTCCTTGTTTGTACAGATGCAGTAGGGTTCTAGAAAACCCTTCTCAGGGCTCTAGGAGGTTGCTTTATTGTAGAGACACCCATGACCCTGCTCCTATCTTTAAGATGTGTTTGCTTTAGTCAGTCTGCTTGTCTCCCCTGCAGTGCCCAGGATAAAACATGGGACAAGTGGAAGGCCATGAGTAAGACATGGCAGGTCAGCATTTTTCATCCTAAACCTCCCCACTATGCTAATACTTTTTAATCAAACCTTTCTGGAGTAAAAGTTACAGAATAAACAAATAGAAACAGAAGAACATTTATTTTATAGAATACATATTTCATCTTAAACCAAGGAAACGACTTTATTGATAAACAGGAACAGTCAGTTTTCTAGAACATTACTCTCAATTTAAAATGTCTAGTAAGGTATTTTTAGCATAATATGTCCTCATTAGACTATGATGAAATTGGACTGTACTTTGCAGTGTACTTGCAAACTTAACGTTTAGCCACCTTACTTCCGTGATACTATAATGCAATATGATCATGATGCAAGCATGGAATTAACTAATAAGAAAAGGTTGTTGCAGTATTTCTCAAGGATGGGTTTTGGGGTGTCACTCCCAAGTAAAATCTTCAACTCTCATCTCATACAGGACCAATAGCACGGTTTATCTATTAATCCCAATTACTTGGCTATCTAAAGAATGATTAACAGAATACACATCTATGTGGAAAATATTCATTTCTGGTTCTGAACAAAGCTAGACCAGAATCCCAAATGGTGTCGCTTGCCCTAGGACAGTTACTTCAGCTGAGGATCTGCCTTAGAAAACTAAAAGCAAGACAGAATGTGTGGTTACCTGGTCACTAGCATCAGCTTTTAGTTATGACTAAACCTGCTATAGGGAATCTAGCGAGGAGGTGATAGAACGGGGGAAGGGAGCAAAATCCAGAGAGGAAACACAACCTCTTCTACCTCTCCGCTCCCACAAGCACACACATGGACTTATCTTCTTTCCCTGAGGCTTAAGAGTTCAAATTGCTCTGGTTAGAAGCAGAGGAAAACTGTTATTTAAGTAAGGTTTTGTTCTGCTGCATGTATTAACTACTGTGTGCAATTCTGTTACCTTTCCATTCATCTATGGTTCGCTCCTTATTCTCTATTGACTCATCGTACAGCTCAGCCTCAGGTTCATCATCCGGATCGTGATACTGTACAAAGTATGGATGTGCAAGTGCTTCTGAGGCAGTAATTCTTTTATCGCTGTCTAATATAAGCATCTTCTCAAGAAGATCTACAGCTAAAGGAAAAAGAGAAACACGGTTCAAAGCCAGAAGAGACCATCTAGAAATAAAAGAGAAGGCAACTGTTTGCACACAATCTATTCTCACTCACCTTAAACGCAGTTAACATTATTTGCAAACCCACAAAATTTAGGCAATGTAAGTTTGGAAGATTTTATACTGTGAGTGCAATTTTCAGAGCTGAAGGAAGCTTCTGTTTTGCTTGTGGTATGCACAAACGTTCATTATACTCTATTTGATATCTGATTCACCTCTTCAGACATCCAAGGCCTTAATTCTGAAAAGATCTCCGTGTGCTCAAAAGTTAAATATCCTGTGTTGTGCATCATGTGCTTAACTTGGTCCTGATCAGTGCAAACTTAAGTAACTTAAAATTGTGAATGTGAGATTACACTTTTAATTAGCTGCACCAATGAAATCATCAGATGAAAACCCCAAAGCAACTTTATAGGACCCAGCATAAAGAAAATATGTTTGAAGTCGACAGTTGCAGAATATTAGAAATGAGAGAGATCTGTAATGCTGAAATTGGTTTTATATGGAAAGTATATAATAACTATTTAAAATATTATATAAAAATGTTTTTAGTGCTTTCATATAAGCACTGTCATTAATTTGCCTTTATGATATTAATATGTAGCATGCTTATGTACCTCATGTAAATAAATCCCATTTTTTATAAGAAAGCATTTGCAGCTACTTGTATTTGTAAAAATAAAATTGTCTTTTAATATACAGAACGTATTCAAAACATTTTAACTTATAATACTTCCCTATATACAATGTTTTAACGTGCACTCGATGGAACTGACCAGGCACTGTAGTAAAATGACTCAGTGACTGCAACGTCTCCTTTGCCATGTCACAAGAAATGACAGAAACATCTCTTTTGCACAGGCAGAACCAATTGGTTAGACATAAAACCAATTGTGCACGATCAGACCAAAGGTCTGTCTAGCCTGGTATCCTGTGTCCAACAATGGCTAATACATTCCTAGGAAATAATACTCAAAAGGGTCATTCAAACAGCTATGCTTCCTGGTATATTCTTTTGCTCGCCAGCAATTTACAGCTCATGGCCTTCCTGAGCCAGAAGTGATGTCTCTAGTCTAGACCCCGTGACATTTTTATTTATTCCTGCTATATATAGCTGGCTTTTGCTTTTCATCTACAGACCATTTTTCTTTAGGAGGTTGCCGTAATCTCCACCAGAAACAAAAGACACAGGCTTCATGAAGGGAGAACAGTCTCAGGATGAAAAGTTAAGCAGTGCTCTTCTCACTGGTCTGATCATTATTATATGGGATCATATAGCAAAGGAAAGCTTGAGTTTCTATGTTAGTGAAAGATTTAATCTATATCAGTCTGGCTTTCTTACCTAATGGATTGGCACCACGAAATACTGCTTTCAAATCCTGTTGAGGCATATGTGGAAGAGATTCAATGTATTTTCTTGCCTAGGAATAAATCAATATACATACCACATGCACAGAGGTTAAATTTGGCCAACAGTAACCATATCAGCTCTAAAAAACCAGACGTAATATTGTTTATGTTTCTTAGACATGGGAAGCCTGCTTTACATAAAACCATAATGTATGACTTTGTTTGAAACAGTCACTCCTGTATATTGCACAATAAGCAAGAGAGTTTTAAACAGGTATATTTTCCTCTAAGGGTTATGTGTCAGCACTTACGATTTCACCTACGCTTACTGGTTCACTGCCGTATATCCCCAGGGAACACATGCATGTAACGTTCAACCAGAAATTGCAACCTAAATCATCTTCCAGTTGCCCTTAGCGAAGTGGTATAATCCAATCTGCATCCTTCTCTCCTGTCTCTCCTCTGTCGAACAGTAGCTTCACTAGCCAAAGAACAAATCCTGATACTCCCAGGGCACAGATCTTCAGAAGTTTAACAGAATTTATAGCTTGCCTTGTCACCATGGCTGTGAAAGGCTGATCCAAAGTCAGCTAGGAAAAGCCTACCTGTATGTCAGACCCACAAATGTCAGTGTGCAGCCTGATATCACATGAGCTATGAATTTCTGGGCTGAAGTAGATAGGTTGGCAAGAGAAGAGGTTGAATGCTGGTCCCAAGGGCTGGGATCAGACAGAACAGGGAATTCTGAGATGGAACAGTTAAAGAAGAGGCAAATGGCTGTCCCCAAATCTGTGAAAAACCCAGCTGGTCTTTCAACGAACCTTAATCCTTTTAAAACATGTTTGTGTTACAGGGACATCTCCCTGCACACTTAGCAATCCTGTTAGAAGGAGACTATCTGCAGGAGGTTAACTAAGCATTCTTGGCCTACTGAAGACAGGAAAGGAAATAAAGTTGTTCATACCAAGCAGCTCCATGGCTTCAAGTGAGATATCAGATTTGGAATTGTGGAACTATCTTCTGGACTATCGTGAAACAACTATAAAATTCTCTGACATATCATCTGTGCAATCCTACAACCATGCTTGGGAAACGGATCCTGTTCCCTATGCTGTTCTCTCTGCCATCATCTTAATTTCTAGAGCTACGATGAACTGATAAAAAGATATTTTAAATCATTACATAGCAGCCTCTTTTCAAACTGTGTTCTAATTTAACAGGGCAGATCTATTTATTTTTTCTGCTTCTTGTAAGATGTAAGCATATTCTATCAAAACACTAGACTACCATTAGTGACACATTTCAGAGTCTTACTAAAAGAAGCAAGCCTTCATGCGTCATGTCCCCAACCTGTTAAAACTATATTAGCATTTTCCCTTTTTATTATGGGCTGACAGCAAGGCTTTCTAAAAGGATGCTTTCTTCTTAGCAGCTGTAGCCAGTCATGCAGAGAACGATGTTTAAAGACTAGTCAAACACAGGCTTCACTCCACCTATTTTATGCTCCTAAAGTTCACAAAGGCAGCAAACACCTGCTAGAAGGTCAGGGTGTGCAGCTCCTATCAGACTTAAGTCTTCCAGGACATTTATACATACGTATGAACAGCAGAGCAAAGGACAGCTGTCACACATTCTTGCATGGAAGCTATGGACTAGAGTAGAAACAAGAGGTAAATTTGTCTTATGATAAACACCTGTGGATTTGTGGCTTGTTTCTGTATGGGCATCAATTAACATCACTAATCCAAACATGGCTGAACAGGATACGGTCAAAATTATCTCCAAACTTGCCCAGAAGTCCTTTGAAAACAGCACAGACCTATCAAAGTATACTTACCAACCTGTCTCCTCTGCTTATATACTCACCACAGAAACCCAACCAATAGAATCCACACATTTAAATTATTCTGAAAATAATGAAATGCAATCACCATTTAAACCCAAATTAACATGAAAGACTGATAAAACAGCTCAGGAACTTGTGCCTGAAACATCCCATGAGGTTGATCTTTTAGTTTCCAATTCTTTAATCCTCTACTTATAACTGAAAATAGGCTTGGCATTTCAGAAAACCTCTGACCTTGCTGTTAGAGGAATGGAAAAAATTGTCCAGGACTGCAAGCTGCATTAAGAAATATCTAAACAATAAGGCCAAAGTACAAGGTAAAGAAGAACTAGAACAAAGGAGTAGAATAGACACTCCCTTGCAAGAGGCAAGTACCTCCAAGCAAGGTACGTATCTCCTTTGACATTGCTCCTCTAACCAAGCAGCAGCAGCCTAGTGGTGACCTAGCTGGTTTTTGAGTTCTCCCTGTGCTCTAAAGGTATAATTAGCCCCAGTAAAACAGTTCCAGGATTCCTGTAGCTCACTGAGGTATGCTCTGAAACACAAGAAATTAAAGACAAAAGCAGATAGTATCTCCAGTAAATATTTAAGGTGCTTAATCTCATAATCAAAAAGCTCACAAACTGACTAGTTGTGGGTAAATCACACATTTGTATACACTACTCTGAACACGTTACTGCAAAAACCGTAGGATCTTAATAACACATAAAGGCTGTACAAGGACCTACGCTTAGGATAGCACAGTCTGAGACTTCCTGGTTGATCCAGTGCCTGGCACGAGGATGGATCCTCCTCCTGCCCCGGCCATTCCCAGGTGCTGGGTACCCACAAAGTCTGGGGCTGTGTGTTGGCCTGCGCTGATGAGGTTTCATTATGCTTGGACCTTCCAGAAATACAGTGATGCTCTGGCTCTCCTACTGCTCCTGCTTACTTAACCCACTACTGTATTCATTAGTAAGCTCAAAGAAAACCCATCAATATACACACAAGCTGAAAAATAGCCATCAGTATTAGTCTGAGGTGTATACAGAAAAGGTTTAAGAAAAGAGCTTCAGCTCAGGAGGTATCTGTGTGCTGTTGCTTATCTGAATTTCTGCACTGTGCCCATCACTTGCCTTTATCAATCAATACCACATCTCATTCCTCAGCTGGATATCCATGGTTATTGCTTAAAGTGAATCCTTTAAGTGTAGCTTTAGCAGAGAAACAAAGTGGAAATTGTTCATTTACTAGATTACTATTTTAAAGAAGTCATATGGAGACTTAAAAATCACACTGTTAACTACAGATATTATCATGAAAGTGGACCTCACACAAGCATTCAGAGAGATGAATCTCTTCTTCTTCCCCCAATTTTGTCTCACCAATCTTCTTCTACTGATTTTGAATTAGGGATCCAAATAAAAGCACTTATGCAGAATGCACATTATTTGATTCTGATACTTCTGTTTAGATCCCTTACAGGAACGAAGAGCATAAAATTTACAGAGACATCAGGTTTAATAACAACAATATAATGCTCTGAGCTGAGCATCAGTTTGAATTTTTTTATCATAAGTATGGCAGCAAAATAAAAGATCATCAGGACCAATTGCAAAACTCCTTTCAAAAATGGAGTATGTGAGAACAAGTATCAAAATTAATCCAGCTGACAGTCAAGGCATTTGGATACCTCTAAAACCAATATTTTTTGAATGGTGGCATTCTAGCAGCAAAAAGTAGAGATAATTTTAAAGTGTTTGCTCATTTCCAAATCAGAGTATCTGTGTAATACAAGCAGTGCCATGCGATGCCAGTTAAAGAAAAGAATGATGGAAAGTCAGTTAACTGAATGAAGCTATGAACTCACATGTTCTGATGATATCTTCTTCAGAAGTTCAGAACTGGGTGTGCCCACAACTTCCATTATTCTCTTTAGTTGATCGATATCTGCATTATTTCAGGGAAATAAACAGCACACGGTCCTTCTGGGTTTCCACAATTAATGAGCTCTCATGCAGATAGTTAGCATGTTTAAAACTATTCAGCAAGAAAATTCCATCATAGTCCATGGAAGGATACCAATTCCTATCTGCTTAAGCCTAGTCCTGGAGTATCAAATTCTCTATTGTACTATATGAATCTGTCAGGTGTGCCTCTGAGAAAGGTGCATGCAAAATATTGCTTTCCTGTCCTAGTTCCCAATTTAACATATCCTTAAGCTTAATTTTAATAGCACATTTATGTTTCAGTGATCTGAGGGATTTCTGAAGAACAGTCTAATACGATACAGCACATAGGGCTAGATTACTAATCTGAGGGTGGTAAGTGGAAAATTCTCATTTGGTAGCTTTAAAAATCTGTTTTATATCAGTCTCAAGATTAAAAACTCTGAAAATGTTCATTTTTCATTGTCATATATGACCTGTAAAGTATATTACATTTTCCCTAGAGACTCAAAGTTATTTTACACCTTTATTTAAACTGATGTAATCATATAATTGTAGACAATATTTTATAACAGCAAAAAATATCTTATTTCTTGAAACCTAGATGTATTGATTTTTCCAAATACCACATATCATGTAATCCAAGTCTGGAGCACAGTCATCATCCAGATGATGAACATCTGGACAACGCCTGTGGTTACACTAGAGCCTAATGATGCTGAGCACAAAAGAAAGGTCAGCAGGGAGACTTGGTCTCTCAGCTCTCTTAACAGTTTTTCAGGCAATTCTAATGTCATGTTGTTTTGCGCCTGGCAACGGCTTAGTTTTAGCAGAAGCGTTTGCTTTTTGAGGGGTTTCAGGGTAGCGAGAAATGTCAATATTCAGTACAGAAGAATGTGCCTTTGTTTCTCATATTAAAAGCTTTCCTCCTCTGATGCAGTTGTTTCCTCATTCCTCACTGTGTTTTTCTTCAGTTTTCTTTTATTATTTTACTGCTCTCCTCAGCAATGGCTCTTTTCTTCCCTCTTGCCAGTGCAGGAAACGCCAATGGAAATCCCTGATGCTCCAGCAGGGACCACAGCACAATGCTGAAGAAAAGAGAGGGTTTTGTTGCTCCTGTGGCATTTCTGGAACTGCTGGCTTTTTTTTATAACAGGACACAATATGCCTATTAATTCACTTATTTAAAAGTTAATTTGTTTGCATTTTAGGAACTTCCAGCCTAAAAGCAGTTCTATTTTTTTAAATTATATTAGCTGATCAAAAAATATCGCCTTTACTCAGCTTCCGTTTTAACGTATGTTATTTCAGTAAGATACACATATGGAAGAAATCTGGTCTGTTGTAAGTAGGTTATTATTTAAATGCAGATACACAACAAAGAATAAATGTAACTTATTGTTGTTTAGGAACAGCTGTTACCGGTTCTTTTCCTACCAGTGGGTTTCATATTCAGCTGTCATATACACTAAACAGAAAGATGAGCAAAAATTTTTTACTGTTTTAGAAGTTTGTTACCTCAAAAACACATCCATAGAAACACTCAAGTCGTTAGATAAAAAGGAAGAATTAGAGAGTATTTTTATAGCTGCATTTTATGTTTTATGTTAAGGATACAATCATTTCCTGGAAATAGGGCCTTCCCTTTCAATAGCTCTGCCATGATGCATCCAACCGACCAAATATCAACTGCCAAAAAACAGAGAGAGAAATGTGTACGATGAATCAAAAGAGATCCTTAAACAGAGCGGCCTCTTGGTTTAAAACTACCACTATATCCAGCTGTAGCAAAATGCAAGTCTTCACAGTTTACCTGTTTGATTGTAGTGCATCCAGTTTAACATAATTTCTGGAGCTCTGTACCATCTTGTTGCAACATACCCAGTCATTTCATCATCGGTTTGTCGAGCTAAACCAAAGTCTAAAATCTACAGAATAAAAATAAAATAAAATAAAAAATAATTTTAAGAATCCCTTTTCACTTTTGTTATAGGTACTGATTTTCCCCATTACTCATTTCTGAATTTATCCATAGTCCCTCACTACTGGTGAAGTAAAACAGCAACACTCTGCGGACAAGCTCATCTGCTCTCCCTGCTGTATCCCTGCAGCCTATGGGTCTGCATAAAGATGTTTCCACTGCGATGAGCCTGGCCCTTTGTCCTCTAAGGCAAACTTTACATTTTGCCTCAAGTTTCATTTTCAGCTGACATTCATTTGCTAAAAATAAGCACTGCTACTATAAAAAATGAAACACTATCAACTGGGAATGTCAGCATAAAATGCCAACGGCAAGTGCCACTGGTCATTTAAACATTTAAAGACCACACGAGCTGATCACAAATCTGCAGAATTTCTGTTGTTTCCCTCTCATGTCTATCTAAGCATTTACCCAAACCACGCATCATTCCCATGCCACTAGGAGAGAAACATATATCCTGCGTAACAAGGTAAATTTAAATTACATACCATCTGTTTTTGGTAGACCCCCCCCACCGAAACAACAAAGGAGCTTTGTTTAGGTACACGTTATTATTCATAGGCTTGATAGCAAAATGTTTCCCTCCATATGCTCTCCCTTGCTAAGTTTACATTGATTGGAAGTCATTTCAATTAAATTTTTCCTGCTCATTTCTTTGCTTTCTATTTTTTGATTAGTCTATGTTCCACTAATTATGGAGCTAAAAGGTATCCCTAACTCTAAGAGAGACTGTTGTCAAAGGGTACCATCTGAGCCTCAGTGCTGTTCGTTAAGTCAGTCATCTGAGCTAGTTAGCATCTCTTCAAATAGAAATGTGAATTAAGATCAGTGGCAACCTCCCGTGATGAGATCCAGGACTATTTATTAAGCTGATGGCTAATCCTTTTCATTGGGAGTAAGAAAATTTTAAGAGTATCATTCAAAATTCCTCAGTTATAATCCAATTTAAAGATAAAAAAACCTAAAGAAAAATATTAAGATATAAATAACACATTGACATCTTCTAGTATACTTTAAAAGCATTATTTATTTCTTAAATAAGCAAAAATAAAAGCATGAGGCAAACAAGGCATGAATAACGGCGTGAAACTTGAACACTAATGGCCTTATTTTTATAAGGGTTTCGGCAATATTTTTCTTTAATAGCTGATCCCTTCTATCAAATGTGTACATGCATGTTTTCCTTCTTTTTGCTTCTGTTTCCTTTTTGTTTGTACCTGTAAGTATCCACTAGTTTGTTCTATTAGAAAATAATTAGGTATCAGAGGAAGTACAGCTATAAATATAAATAAAACAAAGAGCAGTGTAACAAATGCTAGGCAGGGAGGTGCACGGATACCATAATAATAGAAAAAAAGATTAATAGTCGCCTTTACTTACAGTACAAAAATACAGCACACATTTTAGAGTGCATGATCAGACCCAGATGACCCATAAAATTTCACAGATGCTGAACACACATGTACGAAGACATTAAAGGGATAATGATGAAACTTGCTGAGCATCTGCAAGTATCACTGAACCAAACAGGAACTAGAGTTTCTCATCACAGATCCGGATTAGTGCGCGAACCTAACTGCACTGCTCTTATTCACTATTGTGATTTTTGCTGATCTTGTAGTATTTGGAATCTTTTCTTAAATCCCTCCCAGCTGGAATAAAGTGATTACATCAGAGTCTCAGTCGCAGGGAGAAAGATGCTTCTGGCTGTCATGGAGAAATGCTAAACTTCTCATTCTTAGACTTAAAGGCTTAGAAAGCTAGAAGACATCTTTTCCTTCTCCAGAGTCTCATGCTTATTATGTAATATTGTATCACACAGATACACAAAGATAAATATTTATATAGATGTGTACATTAAAATAGCATTTGACAAGCGTGGATTACAGCATTCTTTTTGGTTGGTTTTTTTTTTTTGTTTTTTTTTTTACTGCCTGTAACTGGTAATACTGGTGTCTTTTTTCATATCATTATTTAATTTAGCTTGCATATTCTACAGATACAAAAATGAAGAGTTGTTACAAGGCTTCATCTAAACATGGCAGATGTAGATACATATCACAGGTCAAACTTTCAAGATATACTCAGTTAAGTACTCATTCATGGGCCAAATTATTAGCCTGTGTACCATCTGCCAGGTAATAGGGATGAACATTTTGCAGGGGTACTTGTATTCCTGCTAAATTAACATTTGGGAGAAAACACATGTTCATGGAGATGGGTTTTCTATGCCAGGGGAGCCACAGTAGCAAAGGGTTGACATTAATGGAATCCGAAATAAAAATGGTAGCTAATGTTTTCTCAGAAAACTGTCATCTTGAGAGCTTTTACAACATTCCTCATTACAACAGCATGACACCTACCCTCAATTCACAGTCTTCATTTACGGCTAGGTTACTGGGCTTCAGGTCCTGTAGCAGAACAGAGAGAGTTCGTCGAGTAAGATTTTAACCTTTTAATGTTTATTATATTACAACTATGTCTTAGTAACACACTTGATACACAGAGGGACACACTCCATTCATTTTTATTAGCGCAATGAGTGAACTCACCCGGTGGATGATTCCAGCTGAGTGAATATACTGTGAAACAAAAAGGGGAAAAAAAAAAAAAAAAAAAGTAAGATTTGAAGTTAGAGGTGAAGGAAGGTATAAGTCATTTGTCTTCTCTTTTTGCTTCCGAGACTGATTGTTTTATATGCAGAAAAGAGTTACATCACACTACATTTTCAGATCAAACAGGGGTATGACGAACTTCAAAACCTCCTTGCTTTGTCTTATCCAGAGCTGGATATTTCAGGAAAGGTAACCATGAAGACTAGATTCTACCATAAAAGATAGCACTTGCAGTGAATCTTCTGTTGGAAGTTTCTTACCAATTTGGAATTTGTTCCAGTCTTATCTGGATGTCCCTGTGGATCAGCTAGGGGCTCAGTGAAGTCAGTGGCCTAGGGAGCAGTATGGTTGACTACTAGGTGATGTAAGTCATCTTCCCATACTGTGAACGCTGAATGTGGGTGAGAGATACTCACACCCTGGGACAGGTTAGTGACCAAAATACCCACCTAAGGAACAGCATTACTTCAGGTCCACTTTCAAAGCAGGGACCCAAAGCAGTATTTCAGTGGCTATTTAGTGTCTCTGCTGTTTTATATGAAACTTTAAAACTCAAAGATTGAGAAAAGTTTACTCTGTAGTTGCCTATCATTCACTTTTTAGGACTAACAGCCAATTTATCTATGATCTTACTGACCAGGATCAGCAAGACCTTGAAAAATCTTCTCTTCTCTTCTCTAGAGGTGGGTTCACCTTCTTTTTTAGGAGCAGCCATTACACGCAAAACCTGTATATCAACTGGGAAAACCCAAAGAAAACACAAGGGCATTCTTCTTGTTCCAGACCTACACGCTGTTTATCAGAAGGGCAGGGCCACCCCTGAGCGCTCCTCACAACAGCTGTGAGCAGCTGAACGAAGAGGAAACCAAACCACCGCTTGCGACAGAAGCAGCTGTGTCCCTGCTCTGCTGGGGCAACAACAACAGCTCCTCTCGGTGCCACCAAGCAGTCCTCTACCAGTCAGCTCAGGAGCCTGCCCAACTATGCAGCTCCACACTAACACTTCGTCTGCTCAGACAGCTTCTGCAGGGTGCAAAGGCTGTGCTCCATGCTGCTGAACACACCTACCAGCAAGCCCAAAGCTTACTCAGGTATGCGAATACACGTTGTAATGACTCCAGCATAGACGTAAGTGAGGAGTTACACATGATCAAATGTTGTTCGACTAATGAGACATGAGAATTTCGACTCCAGAAGAGATGAGCTACCATCAACCCCTCCCCTTTGAAACAGAGCCAGAAATGCACCTGAGTGCATTTCTGAAATTAATATTCACTTTAGAGCACAACTCTTACTATTATTTAGCTCTGGCACAACATACTCTTACATTCAAAACCGCAATCTGGATAATTAACTCCAGAATCCATCTTCCTAATTAAGCTATTAACTTAAGTAAATGAGACAAAGCAATTAAGGGCTCAGTTCTGCAATTTTTATTCACTAAAATCTGCACTTAAATTGACAGAACCCACTTGCATGAATAAGAATTACTGTCTCAGGCACAAGACAACTTGCCGAAAATCATGTAATAAGTATATTTCAGAGCCAGTATTTACCATGGCTTGCTTTCAAACATAGTTATTTTCCATGCCTAAAACATCAATTACTGTTAAGTTAGCTGCTAAAGCAGCTGACCCCTCTCTTTTCTTTTTGCTTATACCTGGGAAAATCAACACTGGTCTGAGAAAATGCTTATCACCTAGTAATGGGAAGCATTTTCTACATCTTCTCCTGTTTATAGACACTTATATGTTTAATGTCAGCAAAATGATACATATTTTAATTCTTTTAGAAGAAAATTTTGCTACAGTTTCATTGCCAAATGCCTGTGTTATCTAATTTTATAAATTTTAACTGATTAAATTTATTTTTAACAGTTTATAAATATCAGCTTATAAAACTGATTAAAGGAAACAATGTTTACAGGCAGAGTAAATCCTAGGTGATTGTGTGCAACATCGTACATCGCTAGGATAAACTTCTACTTCCAGACATTTCCCAAATAACCAACTAACTTGGTTATCTCTTCACCCATGTGACGCTCTCTGAAAAACTACAGCCCTGATTTTTGTAAACTGGCTCATGTCTTTCAAAGCACAAGTGTGAGTTACTTGCCATATCATTCTTTATCAATTTCACATTCTTCAGAAGTTTTTTCACTACCTTCTTGTGACAGGTGAAGTGTCTAAAACACACACTGTGCACTACAGAACACGTTCACTTGAGACACTATATAGCAAGTGATTCTTCTTCAATAATAACTTAAATAGACACTGACCTGAAGTTAATGTTCAAGGGGAGTATTCACATGTGTTGCACATGTAAACATTGGCAGGCTTGGGGTTTTATTTCTGGTTAGAAAAACGATCTGATCATTTCAGAAATGATTGCTGCTATCTGTGCACTCTTAAGACGTAAAAAAAAGTGTTTAAGTACTGTCACTGCAATGAACTAGTCATTACTACAACATTTTGGTTGCTGACTCTAAAACTCCTGCATTCAGCCAGTACCTTAAGACCTCGAAGTAACTGATAGATGAGAAACTGTATATGGTCATCCGTTAACTTCTGGCACTTCACAATGTTATTCAGGTCAGCACCCATTAAATTTGTCACAAGATACCTGTGAAAATAAAACAGAGAGAAGAAAACAAAGAAACACACCTCATTTAAGAATGGCAGAATGTAAATCCTTCTAAAGGCAGCACATCTAAAGAGCAACTACATGCTCCTGTGTAGGTTCCTTTTCCATTTTCTACTAATACACAGTTTATGCCATTTAAATCACCTATGAGCTTTAATAATGGAATCACAGCTATGAGATTTAATAACATGAAAAAGAAAAATCCTTACAGTATATTAAAAGCTTTTATCTCTCTTTTCTCCACGACACACCACAGCAGTTCAGTGAGGGGAGAACGCATCGTATTTTGAGATGAATAGAAAGCCTCACCCAACATCAAAGTGGGAGCCTGAGGCACCAAAACTGCAGTACCTGCAAGGCCCCGGAATATCTGATGATGGAGATTAACATCAGATTGGTTGAAATAAGAGTGTTTTGTGTAAGTTCCCTCCCCGCCCCCACTGGAAGTTTTATTTTTTGACAAATCTTGCAGAAACATTGATTCTTTTCCAAAAACAGTGCTGGGACAAATGTATGCATCTAGCCTACCCAGTTCTCATTTGTGTAATTTTGCCCCAGAGTCAAAGGAGTTTGGCCACTAGTTTCCATGGAGACAAAAAGTATATTAATTACTATTTCTTCTGCTAAATTGTTTACCTAAGTGCTTATACACGATGTAAACCAAGATGAACTCAGCGTAAATCCTATGTTTTAGTAACACCAAAATACACATAGTCCTAGGTTAGTCAGGAATCTAGCCTACATTTACCTTCTCTCAGTTAACCAACAGAATACTTTCCTGCATTCCTGAACTATCGCATCTAGCTGTGAAAAAGCAATCTACAGCTAACACATAATTGAACTGAAAAAATTTGTTTACTGGCATTTATGCAGCACCAAACCATTTACCAAACATCTATAATCTTATTCATTATCATTCAAAAAAGTACAAAAATGAGGCCCATCCTCCTGCCTCCTCTTCTGTGGAAAAGCTGCAAAAGGATTTATTGGGGTTCTTCACACAAAGCCAACTGTGGCTGCAAGTCCATTAGAAAAGTACGTGCTTCCTTTTTAAAACCAGAGTGGTACGTACTTACTTACTAGTCAGAATGATTTCAAAATTTTACTTACACTTCATTAAAATTTTCTATTGATGTTGCAGGTGTAAAAACATCTAGCAATCCTATAACCTGAAAGATGAGGGAATCAACATTTTATTTTTAGAAATCTGTAAAGCAACATGTAATTAGTATTGACAGTGCTTAGCATTTTTGGGATGAACCTTAGAAAAATATGACGCATGGTCATCCTGAAAACTTAGTACAACTGGCACAATAGGCTGTCTATAGAGGTATAGCCTCAGCTATATGACCAACAGAAAATTACATTAATTACAAGAAGTAATTACAACAAAACTTTAGACAATCAGAAATAAAGACAGGAAAAGTAACATGTTATTACAGAAAAGCTGACACATGGCTTATACACTTGTTATCCTTAAGATTATGCACAATTTCATGGGTTATCTTGTTCTGTTATTTAATTTTTTTTAGAATCCTTTCTCCAGGATACTTTTCAATCCACTATATTTTATTCAGGCTTCAATTCATCAAGTTACTTTTAAGCAGGTGGATACTCCCACTGAAATCAACTGTTTGCCACATAAACTTAGAATAGTACTCAATTATTCGGAGCCTGAAGATCTACTATCTTTCATCTAGATATTACACTGTTGTTAATTTCAGTGAGAGTATCTGCCCTTAATTTCTCAACAGAATCCAAATTCAGCAAAAGCAGGTTTGAGGGTTTTTTTTTTCCTGGACTGATGTTTCAAGAGCATCCAACAGTAGTGAGCAGAACACTCTCATTAGTTAGAGAAGAGTAGGATCACTGGTTTTGGATTTCATTAGCTGCATCTTCAAGATGAAAGTACATCATTTTTCAATCAAAAGGCAGCCTTTTACTGAAAGTCTCTACTTTAAAGTCCAGTGACTTCACTACACGTAAGATGGCTAGGTCCAGCTATCTTGAGTAGCTACAGAGTTGCATATACTTTTCGAAAAAGATTGTACCTAAGTGAAATTAAGCCTATACTGCAAACTTTTGTCATAAAAATCCGAAGGGAAAGAAGTCACTCTCCANACCTCAGTTCTCGGTAAGTCCTCCTCGCGTGGATAAGTGATTGAAAAGGTCTTGAAAGCTTTTTTACTGCCACCTTCTGTCTTGTTTTGGTATCATAAGCTGAACTAGAAGAGGAAAAGAAAAAGTCCACGTTGATGACATGATCTACTTCAAAGCTCTCAGCTAGTTCACTGGAGAAACCTGTACTCTTTTGGGGGCTCTTACTCCTTCCTTTGCCCTTTTTCACCTTTTACTCAGGGACTGCAACCGGGGGAGTTAGTCAGCAGTAAATCTGAGTATTCAAAGACAGTTGCCTTGTTTTCCACCTAGCAAATTACTAGCACTTACGACAATGTTTAGGACTCATCCCCAGGTAACCCTTCCCCATATGGCAGGAAAAGTAACCAGAGAATTAGCTCCATTAGTTCAGCTCCAGCCTCCAGCTCCAAGGCAAGGCTCATAGGGAATATGGGGATTCAAACTCTGGGTCTTACTGATCAAACCGGAGTCTTCACTAATCAGAGGAACGCTGCCATTGTGTCTAGCAATATTAATTACCTATGTGACCATTAGCTTGCTAGACGATAATGCCACAAAAGTGGTATCAAATTAGGATGTTGACATAGCCAAGGCCATACCGATTCCTTGGGAAATGCTGGTAACAAGTGAACAAGTGTCTTACGCTCCAGCCCACAGATCCTGCTGACACACAGCATGTGCTTAACTTCATACAGGTGGTGATGCCCTGCTGAAGAGGACACTAAATACACGTCACCATTTGCACAAAAGGGAGACCCACTGGTTTTTGTGCATTAGAAAGACATGACAGGCACAACAAGCTACAAATAAATGCTGCCTGTTATGTAGCACAGGAGTAAAAACGATCCCTGTATGTATTACTTCATGACGCTACACAGTATGATAATAAAAAGATTCAGTTTGCTACCTTCTCTTATGAAGAAAAAAAATTTCTTTGAATTGTTACTCTTACCCATTAAGTTAAAACTGTTCAACTAAAATACCTTGAAATTCTCTATTTAAAGTGTGGATAACACTATCTACGCTTGCTAGAGAGCATTAGCAAGCCAAGAACCTTCACACATGTTTATCTTACAGAACTTTTTTGGAGTTACAAACACAAAAATTAGGTAACATGAAAAATGCACGGAGTAGGATGACAACAGTCAACAGTCACACCAAATGCTATTAAAACTCCTTATGAACAGTGTTTCAGACACTCCTGCAAATTGTGGTAGGAGACACCTGCTAGAGACAAAAACCATCGATTGTGCCTGGAGTAGCTCCCAAACTAATACACCGAGCCTATGATCAGCTCCAAGTAAGGTGGACTCCTACACACATTTGACACTCTCCTAAAATCATGAAGAGTCAAGTGAAGAGCAAAGCCTCTTTATTTGCAGGCAGCTGGAGGACAAGGTGGTGTTTCTAATGAAAAGCAACAAAGGATACAAGCAACAAATGGGCAGGAAGAACAGAGCGACATCCAAAAGGTGATTGTGAACCAGTTATCGTAGAATTCACCCAACCTCCGCAAAGGCCAATGCAGGGCACAATCCAGCAACGTTTTTATTTGATAAAAACAGAGTAAGAGGAAGTAGATTTAATCAACAAGTTTCTGGCAGGCACCATGGAAGGAGTGAGTCACTCATGAGACAAATGAAATAGATAAGCAGATTACTTAGCTAGTTTCTTGCAAGCATCACAGAAGCGGATCTTCAGGGAAGTTTTAAAGGTGTACAGGGTTGTGGCTTTGCTGAGCACCTCAGGAAGGGCATTCCCTGAGCAGAAGAAAGAAAGCATAGGAAGGAGAAGACTGATATCACTCTGAGGAGTGGGTGGAAGGGATACGACAGAGATACTTGTTCTGACAGTAGGGTAGGGACACAGTTATTCAGCATATGAGGACGCTGTGTTGCTCAAATATGTGGAGCAGCTCAAGGAATGAACAGTGTCAGAATAACTGACAACAGAGATATCTTAAATTCCACATGACTGGCCACAGGGACAACACAAAGGTTGCACAAGTAAATCTGAAGAAATAAAAAGGAAGCCAATGCTTAGCTGTTAATGTAACAAAGATTAGATATAATTGTCCTGTGTGTAATCCTGGCCAATGAAGCCACTGGAGAACACCACCAAGTCTCGCAAATACAGACTCTCTATATTCTTTCCAACTTTTTTCCAGTGGAAAAGGAAATGTTTATCCAGATAAATAAATAACATTGCCCAAAACAGCAGTCTGTGCTTAACATCTCAGCTCTTCTGGTAATTCACAAGCCTTCCCACTCATGCTTGTACCGGTTTGTGAAATACTGTGTACATTATACAAGGCTAGGAGGAATTAGGTTTTAAATCCTGTTATCATGATAAACATCCCTCTCCTCCCAATTCTAAGGTCAAATGTGGGTTTCAGTGGTTTAAAAACCACTGATATTTAAGATGGACTGCTTTTTACTCTCCATATGACTCAAGGCTGCAAAGCTTTCAGATGGCACAAAGCACTATTTTTTTAGCTTCAGTAATTCTTATGACAGCAGGTTTTCAGACCCAGGATGGAAGCACATAAGGAGAGAGGAAAAAAAAAAAAAAAAAAAAAAAGAAAGAGAAAATAAATGGCAACTTGAGTCCTGGGACCTCCAATGGGAAATCATGAATTGAAGCTGCACAGGCCAGGGACTGACTTAGTTTGAGTTCCTCCGCAGTCAAGAAACTGTACCAAACGATAATCAGAGCTAATGCCTTCAGGCTCTTTCCTTGCCTGGTTTACCATCATCATAATTCAAGTTATTAACAGTGACACATTCAAAAATATAGATTTCACATTGTTTGAACTCTCTTGTTTGGCAGATTCAAGGATGACTTGCATCTGTGATCTCTGCTACTGCCTCTGATCACATTTTGCAAGTGGCAGGCCACTGCCTGCATTCCTCCCCGTGTACACTTACGCCTCTCATTTTAGGCTCGGTCTCCCCCTCTTGCTATTATATCACAATAGCTGCAATCTGGGTTGTCCCCTGAATCCCTCATCGTCCCCTGAGTAAACTGTTAGGTGGTAGGATGAGCTGCTTCCCTTTCTGTGTGATTTCTCCAAGAATGTTCAGCTTTCAGACTAGTCCCTGGATAGGACATCTCTGGTCCCAGTCACAGCGAAAATATGGGCTCACCTGTGCTCGGCACCCGCAAACCCTTCCTTGGGGGCCTGTAACCAGCCCGACTAAAATGATTCAAAACAGCTTCTTAAAAAAAACCAACCCATGCTGTTAACTAGTTTGATTTAACAGGGAAGAAAAGGGTTAGAGGCCCTCACCTTCCCTCATCCTGCACGATACCCACCTCATATCCTCCCCACTTCTGCATCGACACTGGAGAGAGCTTCTCTGCCAGTCTCTTGGTGTTTGCATCGCCTTACAAACAACTGCCAGCAACTTACAGCGCCTTTTTCTTTTGCAAGGTTATTTTCTACAGGCTTTGGCTTTGGCCAACCACTTGTGTTTATACCTGATTTATACTCACTTACACCTGGAAACAAATCATCCTTCCAACGGTTCAGCTACTGTTTCCTGAGTTTCTTTGAAATGACTTATTCTGAGGTGCCTTACCTCTGATTATGATGTTACCTCATGTAGCTGGATAGAATAGTACGATGGAGATAAACTTTGATACTTGCAAAGGGATATTGTCTCCCATCTCTAATCTATTCTTTACTGTTAGCATTTCATTTGATGTAGGCAGTTAAAATAAGTGACTTTTTAATTGCATATTGTCAGCGAGTATTTCTGACATCACCGTTAAGCAGTATGCTCACATGCCTCGGTAAAATATGGGAACACCAGTTTAGACAGACTTTCTATCATAGTTTAAAAACAAATACAATTATTACTATTTTTTTAATTTACAAGAAACAACTTTGTAACAACCTTAGCAACAGCTTTTTCAGATATGATCCTTCCTGACCCAGAAGCCTTTGCAGTTATGACACAGTTTTTGCTGTCTGTCCTTTCTGAGATCAAGGATAAAAAGCCATTATTCTGCTTATGGGGATGGCATCATTTTCACACAGATTAGAGACTTGCTTAGTGTGATTTTCAATCATTGCTTAAATTAGACCTACCTTTTCAGTGTTGTCAACTCCTATATTTAAGAACTCTATTGAAGTTCCACTAGATGAAATACGAATCTCTATTTATATGCACATTTCCCAGTTCTTAAGGTTTCAGAGAAAAGTTTGAACATAGGAAGCTAATGCAGTCCAAAAACTCAGGAGGCAAAAAGCAGAGAATTTTAACAGCTTCATGCTAGCTTCATGACTTTTGATGGGGCATGGATTTTGAGTACCTGATGTTTATAAACATGGCCGTACATAAAGTCATTTCCCTAGTATCCACAGACAGTTTATCCTCTGTGGTTGCAGAGCAGTAATATTGGACAGACAAGCCATTCATGTGCGCAGCCTGCTCAGACCCTTCAGGGGTTTTGGGATTAGGGGCACACTATTCGGCTATGGCTATTTAGCCTTCAGGATCAAGTTTGCTTCAACAGCTGAAAGGCTGCTTGCAGGAGCCCAATCTAACAAACCATGCATGGAGCCAACTCGTACCCTATTTAGTAAACTCCAGTATCCAACGCAGGAAGAACTCTTCCTGGGATCAACTGCTCCCCTTGGACTACAGCCAGTCCCTGACCCTCCTAATGCTTTGGGCTCGGAGAGGGCTTATTAGCCAGGCACAGTACTACCCAAAATGCCTGGAAAAAGTTCAGCTGGAGTGCAGTGTTTGGTTTAGCGAGTTCTCTTCATTCCTGGAGACAGCTCAGGTCTAGCTGATGCAAAATGAAGGCACAACCCAAGCTGGTTGTACGTGGTGCCAGTCTTGTGTCTGCAGTGAACTCCCCATTTACTGTAGGTTACCTGTGTCAGCCGATATTCCATCCCTATCACCCCAGATAACCACAAGGTTTTGGTTGTCTACAAAGTGTGATTTTATGCTTGTGGAAGCATTATATCTGTACAAATACTTAGGTGTACTTATTCTAAGTGATTCAGTTGCGGTTAAGTGCAAAAAAATACAGAGAAGACTCTTTTCCAATTTATTTTATATAATTCACTGTCCCAGCTTGCGAGGCTGTTACCCCTACATCATCAGAAGTTTGACAACTGGTTGGACACATTATACCAAACTTTGAGAGAATGCTGTACACAAGCAGATCCTTAAATTTGCTCCATGTGACAATGATACTAGGTCTGGGTTTTCCCCATATTGTTCTAGTCTTCTATTTTTATTTCTTTCACTGCAGCACAAGTTTTTTTCCTTCACTGGGTCACATTCCTCCAGAACACGTGACGATTCCCCATTACATGTAAGTGTTAAGAGAAAAAAACAAAGAAAAAATGCAGTTCATGCTCAAAACACAGATTCACGCAGGCAGAACTTTACTGATTTTGGTAAGAAAGAAGGTAACATCCCAAAAACAAAATGGAAAGCACACCAAATTTCTGCCACATATTTAGTACAGCCACAACTTTGAGCTCTTAACCACAGACTTCAGCATCCTTTCATGCACCCACTGACTCCTTCCATTACAGGAGACGTGAACCTCCTTGTGGACAAATGTCCCCTTAATTTGCAAGATCCTGAATTCCTGAGAAAAACAAGTAACAGCAGCAGAAGGGTGTACGTGAGCGAGCATTGAGGGAACGGAAGAGGGGTCAACACACAGAGAGAACCTAATCATTGAGGTAGGAAGCCCTTACTGCACCACGCACTGGCAAGTAAGGTAGAAAAGGGTAGACACAGGAACCCTGCCCTGGGACATTTTCTAGTGCTCAATCATATAATCTGGGCTCCTCACAACTGCAGTGAATGACAACCCTTTTTACATTTCTCATAAATGTAATGTAAGTGAATGAAAGTCATCACACGAATAACATGGATTTTGGTTTTTGTTTGCAAGGTTTGGTTTGTGAGCTTTGTCTTCTGGGTCTTCTGCAGGATCTTGCTCTTCTTTTTTAAATTACAACTTTTTTTTTTTTCTGTTTAATAAATAGCACTACTTTTTATTGAGATATAGAATAGTCTTGAAAAAAGCACACCCAGCATCTATCCAATACCAGAAAATGGACCATAATAGCTATTGGCAGTGCAGCAAGAGAACAACACAAAAAGGCCACCCACAGTAAGTTTAAGTTAAGCAGCAAAGTAAACCCAGGAAATGGTTCATTTGTTTCTTCTTTATAAATGTTTTGTTACTTTATGCAAGTTCAAGTTGGTGATTTCCATCCTCTAAGAGCTAGATTTAAGGTACAGAGGTGCGTGTTTGTTTACTAAACCACACAAATCACAACATATACGTGCATCAGAAGGAAACCATAAAGAAAAATGAGATGGTAGCAAGACAAAAGGTGGGAGGACGAGTAATGGGCAGCTCTGCAACGACATGTTAATCTCCTCATTAGAGAAGAAAACCCCTTGCGTGATGATGACAGGTTATTGTATTGTAAAATTACATCCCATCACTTGGATATTATTCCAACACACCATGCTGAGCACTGGCATCAATTGTTTTGGCTTTAGTACAATCACTGTCAATTATCTCAGATTAATTTACCACTAGATCTAAATATAAAAGCACAAAATATGTCTTACACATGCAACATAATTGTTCCATAACCCACAAAAAAATATGTACATTCTTTCAAGCAGAGACTGAAAAATACTACGAAATAATTGCTATCCATATGTTTACATGAATACATCACCAGCCCTCTTTCAATGTAACATCATGATCATAAAAATGCTGTATCAGTCCACAAGCTATTTTTTATTTTCTGATCTGTCTCTTATGTCTCCACAGTGACTTAAATAGTCAAGTACCTTTACACAGGAGCAGTCACACTTTTCTAGGTGAAGTTATAGACAGTACAGCTTACTTCAGTGGGAGTGATGCATTTAAAATCATGCTTGTGAGAAAGACATAGAGAAGGTTGGAGTAATAAGCTGTTAGCTTCCTCAGCACGTGGAACCAACTCATGGATACTAAAATAATCATGTATTTTAGATAGCCTATAAACCAAATGTCACTATTTAAACAAGAAAATCTGTCAGCTGCCACTAAGACAGGACACTGCTAATGACAAACGTATTCTGTTCAGCATTTCATTAAAAAAAGACTGCCAGGTAGTTGTGGGCTTAGAAGCTACAGCTAGAAATGCTAGTGGTTAATCTGGATACAAAGTTTAACATGAAAAATACCAGTGCTTTTAAATACATTACATAAACCTAACCAGACAAGATCTCACTTATATTGTTGTCCTTCTTTTTCCTATTCCTCCCCCACTTCTCCTTCACATTTCCTGTTTTCTCTCTACAACGGCAAAAATATTAAATGGTAGCAATTTGTTCCCAGGTCACGTAGGGGTTTTGAAACGCCCGCTGCCTTCCTGACTGTATACACAGAACTAAGATACTGGATTTTTGGTACCAACTAGCTAATAGGTTCTGAAATTGCAAACAGCTCCTTGGGAAGCCGTGTTGAAGCGACAAGGCCCTAAGACTTTAAGGGCTCTGGAACAGGGACTGTGTCCCCTAGCCAACTGCAATCACAATCACGACGGCAGGAGAGGAAAGCAGTTAGCTATGCCACTGCTGCATCATGTGGTCAGGAAGGTGCATATTATAACAAATTATATTGAAGTAAAGATGGAGGAGACCATCTGCAGAGAATTTTTATTCTGCTAATGTATTCCTACAGCCACACAGAAAGCTGTAATTCCATGATTCTTGCTGTCTTTCTGCCACTGGTTCATCTTATCGCTTTTCCACCTTGTGTCCCATCCCTCTCTAAAAAAGATCTCATTAATTCTTCCTGAAAGAAAACCGGCACAATACGAATTAGTCTTCCTCACTTCTTGAGCTTGCCTTTTCTTCACCCTTCTTACAACTCCTTCCACCACCCTCCTTACACACATACAGATGTTTTTCATCTGCTCTCTAACTACTCCACCAGCTTTGCGACAGCATCGTACCTAAAGATCTCCATCTCAGCCAATCTTATCCATCTCCACAAACGCCTCATTCCTGATTCAATCTCCTTCATTAAAAGCGTTCTTAGACACTTTCATTTTAAATAGGAATCTTGACTCCACTAATTACCATCCGACTTCCCTCTCCTTTCCAAAGCCAGTAACTACACTGTTCCAACAACTGGAAGATATGTGAGATGAAAGTGGACAAAGGAGTGATGACCAATCTGCACTCCATCCTAGCAGTCCCACAAAACCACTCTCAACAAACTCTCTAGTGATGTCTCCCTCGCCCATGCTCAGACACACTCTTCCATCTTCCTTCATGTATCTTTCACAAAGTTTCTTGAATTCTTGATCTCCCTTGGCTTTGTAGCTGCAAACCCCATTGTGTCTTCATTCCTTATAGCTATTTCATCATGTTCCTCTAAAGATCTTTCTCCCTCTGCAAGACTTTTGTTGCTTCACTTGTTTTCATCTATTCATTCTAGCAACGCTGCTGCAAAGATCCTCCTCCTAACCTGTAACGTTGATCATGCAACTCCTTTTATTTAGTTTTCCTCCCTATTGCAACCTCACTTTCAAGGCATTGTTTCTAAGTATCTTATTACCTATACTCACTCTTAAGAGATGTCCTGCCTCTGACTGGACTCTCATATCAGCCTTCATCTCTCACTCAGTTTTCAAGCAAGTGTTTGAATAAGCTTAGAAGGGCTCATTGTAAATATCTGCAAAACTACTGAAAGGATTCAAAACTTGCCTTCCGGATGATGCGTACCAAAAACAGACAACTGCTAATGGATCTTGGACAGCAGTATTTTAACCATATTGTTTGATAGGTTTCCAATAAAATATAACCATAAACATATGTAGGATGAAGTTCAGCCCCTGTACTTGCATTGGAAACAAAAGACCTAATCCGGAACAGGAACAGCCCAAAGGGAGTCCACTGAAATCAACTGGCTCTACATGTGCTTGGGATTCTGCCTTTAGCCTGTAGAGATCTATACGGTCTCCAGTTTCCAGCTGTATTTACACACAGCAGGTGTGTGTTACTACTACTCTAAAAGCTTATCTCAGCATTTACTATTTAACCTAACACGTAATGTTACAGTGACACATATAACAACTCCAGTAACCTGATCTCATAGTTGAAATCATATACTTTGTATCGCTACAGCTAAGTAAAAGGTCCCTTTACAAAAACATTATCATTCAAAAGTCATCAGGTACAATCTTGGATGAAGGAATTTTTTCTCTTTGTCAGTCAAAGACAATTTATATCAGCTTTTAAAAAACCTCACACGCTACTGAGTCATCTCAGCATCTCCTTAGAGGTCCCCAATGTGAAAAGGACAATATCAGCAGTGTTACGTTCCAGTCTTGCAAGCTACTGCCCTCAAAACACTTGTGAGTGACAATCTGATCAGCAGCACAGGACAGGGTGGACAGGGGAAAGAAGGGGTTAAACTTCAGGATTAAAGCCTTCCGCTTCTATTTTTCCACTTGTACTTCCTCAAAGCAAAATAGACCACTGGTCTAATAAACGCCATCCCACTTTCCCCCCTTTTTACCCAAGTTTAGCCACGACAAAAACTTAATGGATCCTAAGCATGCACTTAAAGTTAGCAGGCTGGAGGGACCCGCTGAAGCGCTGCATTGTGTGAATGACTTAAGGCAGGCTTTGCTTTCCTGCTTTTCTTAAACTGAGGCTTGTGCCATTACACTCTGACTTAGCAGGCCTCATTTTTTAAAATGCGTTATGTCACCCGAGTTGGTGTTAGGCATTGCATACTCTTAAAATTAAAAGCGACTGACTGCACGATGCAAATACTATTGATGCCAACGGCCTCTGAGGAAACAAAACAGTGCAGGAGTTTCTGGTTGGGAAGAAGCTCTGGACTCACTTTGGTTCATCTTGCAAGGTCTGTTCTTTCCAAAGAAGGCAGAACACAGAGCTTGCAATATGCTAATGGGAAACAACCTGTTGGAGAGATCAGAGACAGCACGCGGCAGAAGGCCGCCTATACCTCCCAGGCAAAAATAGGACTAAGTAGGTTGGAAGACAGTTTACAAAAGCTGGCATGAAGAGAGGTGTACAAGCTTTAAAAAAAACCAAAAACCAACAACCAGTAAACCAAAAATCTATCCACGTTACATAATGTGTGGTATAATAAAAAGTCCTTAAGAAAAAAGAAGAGATGAAGAAGCTCTTTCTCAAGCAGGTGGTAACGCCAGCTCCCAGAGGAAAAAGGCGGACAGGTACCAAACCACAGTGGACCTACCAGGGTAACACAGCAGGGAGACAGAGATGCTGCAGGCCAGATGTCCAGTTTATAAGCAACATCACCGGGACAGTCGAGAGATTCAAACACAGCCAGAATTATAATTTAAAAGGCAGAGTCACAAGGGACAAGAGTTTAAAATGGAGTTTGACCAAGGCATGAATTGTCTCTTTTCTCTAGAACCGACACGAAATTGTTGTAGGTGAAGATTACCTTGTAAAAGTAAGCTTGCTTGCTTGCTTCCCATCTAAATGGCTATCAGCTTAAATGCTGCACTTAAAATCAGAAATGTTTTTAAACCTCACAGTTAGCAGGGATAGCATCTGGTCTGTAAGAATCAACCAGCTCTTTGACTTCCGTGAGAGATAAATCCAACTTTGAGGGTGGACACTGTGAAAATGCATTTTTCAAGAAAACTTTATATTTAACTGAGTTTTGGCTTGAGGGAGAGTTAAAATATAATTGTCTAATATAAAAAAACCCTCAACTTGGTAAGCAAACGTATAGCACAAAAGGAAAACAACTCCAAAAGAAACAGTTGTGCATGTAAATTTGATATTCGCTAATACACAAACCACACCTGAAAAAAAATAACCAAAACATACTGTTGAAGACTCCATTGATCATTTTAAATGTAATTAAACTACCGTACACACACCACACTTCCACAGGGCTGCTTTTTTTTTTTTTTTTCCTAAATTTAAACAAAAAAATCAGACCTGACAGCAGTAAATAACAGCACATCCACCAGCTTGAATGGCCACAGGAAAGAGCCTGGGTAAAGGAAGGCCTCCACGGCCTTAAAATACAAGAGTAACGTAAAATGTACTGCAAGGGTGAAGTACTTGAGGGAAAGACCTCACAGTTCTCTCTGTGGTTCACAGAGATGCTGAAGTGCAACTCCGCTTGGCAGCGTGGCCGAGTTCTTCTGAGGATTTCCAAGAAGGACTGTTCTTTATGACGTGTCATTAAAAAAAGTGAGAAAAGCAGTAGAGCTCTTTACGCTAAGGAAGGTTTGCTTTTTATACACATTCCACATCTAAATAAAAATATACTGGAAAGCACTGTGTTTGATATAGATACCTCTCTAAAAGTGAATCTGTTCTAAAACAGTATCTGTCTCCACAGCACATTTGATGCATCTAACACTAACCCAAACACGAATTCTGTTAGACTTACGAAACGTCAATAAATTGGGCCAAAACACAACCTCCTGACACAAACTCTTCTATTGATTTTGAGCTGCAAGCAAAAAAAGGGCAAGCAGAAGTTAGCTTAAATGCAAACATTTACAATATGTTTCTTATTACCAGTTATCACTTCAGTTGCACAAATCTATGGGATGTGACTGAATTTACTGTAAAAAAAGGAAAGGGTAGCACTGAGGTAGCAGAAGATTTGTTACAACAGCTTTGTTCCTGTTTTAAAGCCAGCATTTGGAGTTCAGGACCTTGGCATCTATTCAGCCAAGCACTTAAGAATTTGTTTAGTTCCAGTGGTTTCTGTAAGACTTAAATATCGTTTTAGATATTTTACTGAATAGGAGTACAATTATCCACAAAAGCAATATAGCATATTACTCAAGGGAATGATTGTGTCTCGTGGGTCTCCTGGGTAAAGCACATGCTCATAGAGGGGGGAGGGGGAATCAATTTCAATAGACGCTAAAAATAGATGGCTTTTCTGAAGAGATACGAACCTTTTCCTCACATTCAAGCTTCTGTTTGGGCTTATAGATCATTGATGTTAACAAGGCTATTAATATAGAGTAATGTTTTATTGCTGTATTCTGTTCTTAAATGCATATTTTAGAGTAAGCCTTTCCCATGGCATCTTCCAGTCTCATTTTATATCCCGGTTCCTAGGCTTCTCCATTGATAAAATACTAGGATTTCCTTGGCTTTGCAGACAGAAGTACAATGAATTAACAGCACTAACAGTTTAAAAAAACAAAGCGCCAGCTGTGCAGCAAGTGAACCACCACATGTTTTCATTTCCTTTGCAATTTCTCAAAAGTCTTGACATCTCATTACAAAATTCAGCGGAGTAGGTCTTCCCCTTAAAACTATGTCAGCATAAATAGGGAAAATAACCAGAAATGCAGGTTCGATTGGAACACAACTATAGTTACTCTCCTTCTGTATATTCAGCTCCTAGTTTGTAAAATAAAAGAGGAGAAATAAGCTAAGATTTTATAGTGTAAATAAACTAGGTCCTTGTGAAACTATTCACCATCAGATAGTCACAGGACTAGACGCTTAACTACAATGGCAGGTACCAACAGTCGCACAATATTTGCCTGGATTGCCCTGGTGCAAGCGTAAGCCTGAAATAATAAAAAAGGGAAGAATTCAGAGACACTTCACACTAGTCCTGAGTATTTCTGCTGATTATTGGAGGGTTTTTAAAATGCATATTCCTAGCTCACATGTAATTAGGGCATTTCACAGAGCTGGAGAAGGAAGCAGCAAATACGAAACTCTATAAATGTTCTCTGGTATCTGACAGCAAGGAGGAAAAAAGTGAGCGACTATTGCACAAGTTTATTCCATGGCAAAAAAAGTTACGTTCTAAAGAAATCTTTTTTGTGTAGTACATTTATTTAAGGGCCCATTATGGATTGTTTTCACATAATTCCACTTACCCAGCTTACAAAAGAAACACGATTCTTTTTCAGAAACCCCTTAAACGTCACTATTATTTCCAAAAATTGATTCGAAGCTCTTATAAGCATAGTCAAGCGTGCATCAAACACGAAAATAATGGCCCGATCCGCACTGGGAGTTCCCGAAAGTGCAAACCCGATAAAGTAATTACCAAAAAAAGGGAAACGTTTTACGACGTGATGAACCCTTACGCAACCCCAGGACGCCGAAGCCCTCGGGCGGCGGTCTGCCCTCATTTGCGATTCCCCCTGAAATCGCCGGGTGAAACCCCTCTCTCCCCGCCGTCAGCCGGCCCTGACCGACGCCGGCCCTGCCGACACGGCCCCGCTCCAGGGGCTGCCTCCGTCGTTCCCGAGG
>WAAD01028696.1:50618-80359 GCA_013389945.1 Fregata magnificens | reverse complement strand
ATCGCCCACGGGCCCGCGGGGCCAGCCGCGGCCCTCGCTCACCGGCGGAGCTCCGGCCGCATCTCTCGGATTTGCTGGGAGTCCCCTGGTACCTAGAACTTCCCCGTAAAGCATTAACCCCTGCATCCATTCAATCATCTGAACACCTCCGCTTTCATCAAGGAAGACTCGAGCCCTCGGGGTAACAGAGGAAAAATCTTGAAAACTTTACATTCCCAAAACACACGCACCAACTAACGTAAAATGTTCTCTCATTTGTTTACTGCCTCTTTTTTCCTCTTTTTTCAAAATGCGCTCTATACAATATCTCAGTGACTCGTGGAATCATTGCAGCACTGCTGCAATGTTACCAGTATATTTTGCTATGTATTATTTCCTTCCATAACTTCTTATGCTTCCCCGAGCACCTCTAAATAACTTGTATGTAGCCTGCTTGCATAGATTCAGTGTATGGAGATTGCATCGCACCTGCCTTTGAATCAGTGTGGAATGTAAATCCCCTCTTTTCAGAACCCTCATATAAGTCCACTGTGTTCCTATACCGGGAATTGCAGTTCGCTTTGACAAATGGATGCTGAGCTCATGCCAGGACATCAATGTGAGTGTACGGGACACGTAGGCTGGAATAGTTGTGAGCATGATGAGCCAGAAGGCAAGTTTTACAGATGCTCCAAACACTGGATGGTTCAAGATCCAGCTCCAAAACCCAGGCCACGTTGCATGACAGGACTTCCATACTAGGAATACTAGAGTGAACAGTGCCAGCAACTTTAGCATTCGCTCAGTGCATTTCAAATTAAAAAATGTATGATGCTACTACAGCCATCTATCTGCAGCCATCCGCTCAAGGGGTACTAAGTACTCCTAAAGCCACAGCCTAGTTCTCGATTCTACCCCGCTCTAGTGCAACAGACATCTCCAGTCCTCTCCAGACTGCTCCTTGGTCCTCCAAAGTAAGCAGGCCCAAATGTTTTCCAGTGCCAAAATGAAGCAAATAATCCTACTTGCTGACTTTTATGCTACTTGGTCTCTGGAGGTGTTTTGGCCTCTGGCCCTCACGCACTCACCAAGTATTAGATTATTTCTCACTAACTGTAGCCATGATTTTTGGAAGTTTAGTCTATCCATATCTGCCCAAGCTTCTAATTGTGCAATTTCCACAGGAGTTAATTTTCTGTCTTGTTGATATTTGCAGTCTCTTTCAATTTCCTGTCTTCTGTGAGCTTCTGTCAGGTATTTGTATTGCAATCATGACTCTGAGATTGTGCTTGATTACCCTGTTTTATTGGATACTACATATACAATGTTCGACTCCATGTAATGAGGGAGATATCAGAAAACATAGAGGACAGCACATGAGTTGTCTCAGAGCTAGGTAGGTTACAGGTCTCCTGAAGCCTCCCATAAAGCAAGCCCTGACAGCTGCTCTTCCCACACCAGAAGCAGCTCATCCATCTTTGCCGGCTCTGTGGAGGCGCATGAAGAAGAGGAAGAGGAAGAGGAAGAGGCAGCTCCCTCCTCGGCCGCATTCTTGTCTTTTAGTTCCTGTTCTACAGGCCGGCCAGGTCTGTGCGTGTACAAGGGAGAGGAGAGCGAGTGCACTCTGAGAGGTGTGAAGGCATAAGGAAGAGATAAGGTCACAGCTTCCTCTGTACATACGTTGCCTTCTTAGGAACTTTCATTTCCTATACATGAAAGACTGCTACATTAAACTGTGCCTGAGGCTGTGTTGGGGCTGCCCATGGACAGGCGGGGGCCATAAAACTGATGTGGACACTGCACACCTCTTCCCCTCCTGCCCCGATGGCTGCATAACTCTCTGTGACAGTTCCTCGCCGCGCCACGTGCTGATGGCCGGAGGGCGACACGTCAGCAGGACTTGCTGCATTTCACATACAGCATCACAGCATGGGAGGGAGGCCCTGTGCGCTGCAGTGGGGTAGGCTGAGATGCCAGGCAGCGTGTGAGGTAGGATCCAGCTGTGTGAGCCTCACGCCTGGTGAGCAGGGTGTCAGGTGTGGACATGAGCCCTGGCTGCAGGCGTAAGGAGGTCATGCCCCCGGGAGGGAGGTGGACATGAGCCCTGGCTGCAGGCGCGAGGAGGCCGTGCCCCCGGGAGGGAGGGGATGCGCGGTCCCTCTGATGCACAGCAGTTCCAGCAGGTACCGAAGGAAGAAAACTTGCTGGTGTAGCAGGGCACTACTTTTCTGCTGTGGCTGTTCTTGCACTGCATAGTCCAATCTGACGTTATTCACTAGGACAAACCCTAATTAAAACAGAGGAATTTATTATTTCAGCCAGTTGCGAGTTACTAATTTCCAGTTATTCTTCATTCCTCTTTTACTTCCTTTTTTTGTTTGATACATTGCGGAAAGCTTGCACGTCTTTGCTAACCTCCTTCTGGCTTCTTTCGATTCTCATTTATTCTCTCTCCCTAGCTCTGTTTTGATTTTCAGTTTAGGAATCACAAATTTAATACGTAATGCAGGTTAAAGATTGCAACTCTCAGAACGGCACAAGAAAGTGCCACCTTAGTACTGAAAACATATAATTTCCTGGTTGGAAACATAATCATATTGTTGTAAACCCAGCACTGATTTAAAACAGGCTTTGGAAAATTAGGACAGACTGTCAGCAGATCAGAGTTCAGACTGTTCTCAATATAATTGCTGTAAATGTTAGAGCTATCTAACTAAAGATTTACCAAGTATCAGTGAGGTTTTAGGATGAACCACCTTGATTCTGTTGCTAGATCTGTTACAGACTTTATTTCGAACTTGGAGATGCTCATTAATAGATTTCACCATGTCCACCTGAAATTAATAACAGTAAAATAAACCTGAGAATGCCATGAAGATGCTTCCTGTGCCGCTTTCTTTTGAAAATGTTGTAAGGAATAATCAACATCTTTATAAAGGAAAAATTTATCTTGGAATGTTATATACGTTACTATTAATGATAAAATGTTGCAGTAATTAGCTATAGTGCTGGTTTTATTTGCAGGTTCTTGCGAATTTCTGAAACCACATCTACGAATATGTAATTTTAACACAGGAAAGCTGTCGCTGTTTATTACAACAGAAAAGATGATGTACAAGGCAGCAGGAAAGGCTTACTGAACCCTTCTGTAAACAGCGAGTCAATCATTAGCTAGTCTTAACACATCAGTTTCCATAAGACTGCTTTGCGAGACACTGTATATCTTTGTTACTGAATTACAAGACACTTGTTGCGTATGCCTGTAAGGTTGTATCACTCATTTCTGCTAGTAACACTCTTTGCTGCTCGATAACCTATTTGGAAGCCTTATATAGCACCCAAGTTGATTCCGATGACCTGCTCCAGCCTGAGACTATTATGTCCTGTTACAGCTTAGATATTTAAACTGGAGAAACTTTTTTGACATCGTGAGAACATGAAGGGTCTTGCTTTGGAGAAAACGTCAAGTTTGATCATGAAAAATCCAAGGTATTTCATACCTGTGATTAGTTATAAAATCCACTAAGGAATCCTGCTATTGACTGAGGACTTTTAAAATCTGGCTTATATCATGTGGTGGGTTGACCCTGGCTGGACGCCAGGTGCCCACCAAAGCTGCCCTATCACTCCCCTCCTCAACTGAACAGGGGAGAGAAAATATAACGCAAGGCTCATGGGTCGAGATAAAGACAGGGAGAGAGCACTCAGCAGTTACCGTCCTGGGCAAAACAGACTCGACTTGGGGAAATTAGCTTAATTTATTAGCAATCAAATCAGAGTAGGATAATGAGAAGTAAAACCAAATCTTAAAACACCTTCCCCCCACTCCTCCCTTCTTCCCGGGCTCAGCTTCACTCCCGATGTCTCTACCTCCTCCCCGCAAGCAGCGCAGGGGGACGGGGAGTGGGGGTTGCGGTCAGTTCATCACATGTTCTTTCTGCCACTCCTTCCTCCTCAGGGGGAGGACTCCTCACACTCTTCCCCTGCTCCAGCGTGGGGTCCCTCCCATGGGAGGCAGTCTTCCACAAACTTCTCCAACAAGAGTCCTTCCCATGGGCTGCAGTTCTCCACAGACTGCTCCAGCATGGGTCCCTTCCACAGGGTGCAGTCCTTCAGGAACAGACTGCTCCAGCGTGGGTCCCCCGTGGGGTCACAAGTCCTGCCAGCAAACCTGCTCCAGCATGGGCTGCTCTCTCCACAGGTCCACAGGTCCTGCCAGGAGCCTGCTCCAGCGTGGGCTTCCCACAGGGTCACAGCCTCCTTTGGGCATCCACCTGCTCTGGCGTGGGGTCCTCCACGGGCTGCAGATGGATATCTGCTCCACGGGTAACCTCCATGGGCTGGAGGGGGACAGCCTGCCTCACCATGGTCTTCACCACGGACTGCAGGGGAATCTCTGCTCCAGTGCCTGGAGCACCTCTTCCTCTCCTTCTTCCTTGACCTTGATGTCTGCAGAGTTGTTTCTCTCACATAGTCTCACTCCCCTCTCCAGCTGCTGTTGTGCAGTTTGTCTCCCCCCCGCCCCGCTTCTTAAATACGTTATCCCAGAGGCGCTACCACCGTCGCTGATGGGCTCGGCCTTGGCCAGCAGCGGGTTCGTCTTGGAGCCGGCTGGCATTGGCTTTATTGGACATAGGGGAAGCTTCTAGCTGCTTCTCACAGAAGCCACCCCAGTAGCCCCCCCTGCTACCAAAACCTTGCCACGCAAACCCAATACATATCATAATAATTACATGGCAAGAATACGTTTTTATTCTTTCTGAGAAGACAGATTCTAATATGGTTTGAGTTCAGAGCTGCGGCTTTTTTTCCTTGTCTCCCCCTTTCTTTCTATGTGGAATTGGGATGGTCACTAGATACCTCTGTGCCACCTTTCCACATTTATGAACGGAGACTGGGATTGTTTCCTTATTTTAAGGATAAATATATAAGATTGATATTACCTCAGATAGTAATGGTACTCGTACTAGCTATGATTATTATTTGCAGACATTGATAAAATTTTTCAAATATTCCTTTCATACTGCTGTGGATGCAGGGTGGAAATATTTTCTAATATCCTGTTAAATGAATGTGATTCTGAAAAAAAATCAGTCTCCTTTACCTGAAGTTATAGTAAAGTGTATCTTGGCCTCCTGTAGTCTACCAGTACAGGATGACAGTGTTTTCTTCACCCAGGAACAACATATGGGTATTATTCTAAGCTCATGTTGATATTAGATTTTCAATGTGATTGGAACTGCAAACATGCTAGCAATTGGCATCAGAAGTCTCCAAAATAAATTTAATAAAATACAATATCCTGCTCAGTCATGTCAACAAGGGCTTCTCAGTGTATGTACATTCAGAACAAGGCCATCATCAGAAAAATAAATACAGATTTAACTTCAAAATAATTCCTAATTAAGTAAACAGAGGTCCAGATATAATGAGGGAAGGCTGAGATGGCCTATTAATATATAGTGCTATATTTTGCTTTGTATTTCTCTCGCAATCCATATAATTATGTTGCCTGGTGTCTCACAACAACTCCATGATACTTTATTCTTATGCATAATCCAGCATCATTCAAACACAGCCTAATATTGACATGTATAATCAGTAGCTGCGAAGAGCCCAGCACTGCTCCCATTCAAGTAAAAGGCAAATTTCATTATGTGAATGGGAGCAAGAACACATTGTTCCAAATGCATTAATTTGGGTTTATGTCCTGAATAAACATCAGTTGTCAATTTCTCCTGGCTGACTCTGAAGACACTCCAAAGATAAAAGCAAATGTGGATGTAAGAGCCGATGTATACCAAGCTCCATGTTTTTCTGATGCATGTAAGAAATCACGCTCAAGGAAGGCTGTTTAATTGACTATTGTGTTGTCTCTTTTGGCTCCAAAGAAAACATCATGGGATCTTTAAAATGACTGTGCATTTCTAATTATGAATGCCTCTAATCACAACCCAAAAATATTTATGTATTGGAGCAATTACATTGATGAGTTGTCCATTTGGCTAAAATTGTGTTTATTCTATGCACTAAGTCAATATGAAGAGAACGTGTTACTTACAGGGCTTCTGAATAGCCACGGTTGTAGATGTGTACAAACTTGCACCTACACCTGTAGGGCTGCTCTGCCTGATCCCTGTGAGCACCAAAACATGGTAAGCACTAATAGAGTGCTTTAAAAATATGCAAATATTTACAGTTAAGGGAGAACAATATGTGAGTTCTGATTCAACTTTAACTCCTTTTGAACACCTAGAGGAAACAGTTACCAATGCTAGAACTTGTGAAAGCAGAACACAAATCTCTAGTAAATTATCAGCCTGGCTTAGTATGGGATGCGTGTATTCACATGCCTTCATTTGCCATCTGCTACTCATCTACGGAATTTTGTACTTCAATCTGGTGCTGTTCATTTCCCATAAAGCAGTTACAATCAACCTTATCATACTGAAAATACTGCATCCTTCTCCATCGCTCTGTTTTTCAGTGATTATTCGATACATTGTGAGGATGCAACTCAGGCTATTTGAGGAAAATGGTACAAATTCAGTTATTCTATTGTATATGAACCTCTCCAACGTATCTGCAATTTTTTTTTCCACCAGCATGACTCCAGTGCACAGTGTGCTATTCCACAAAGGTGAAAAGTGGAATTTCTACTTTAATAACAATTTCCTCCTCACTGATACTATAATGTCACCTTCTTCATTTTGACTTAGTATCCTGTCTTTGGGCCCTGCTGAACAGACTTCTGGTTCCTCAAAGTAAGTGTGTCAGCAAGGCTCCAAATAATAGTTGTAATGTGACCATGACAAATTGTACTGCAGATGTCGAGCAGTGTGGACAATAATGCACCTGATGGAGACGTGCCCTCTACGGAGGCTTCACAGTGGCTTGACCAACACAGTGAAACGGTTGTTGCATGGCTTGGCACGCTGTACGTTTACTAGGCACAATTTGACCCACAACACATTTTGCTTGCTAAATATCTGGATCAAACTTTCTGCTACTATTATTATGGCAGGATGGTAAGACAATAACGTGATGTCTTTCAAATTATTCCAAACAGCCATTTGGATAAAAACTGATCCACGTGATGCACATTCTGTTCAAGAGCTGCCATCCATAAAGGGGGACAATTTTTCACAGTTTCATCATAATTCAGGATGTGTTTGGATTGGAACATTGGATCTTTCAGGCTATTTAGACCATACATCTACTGAAATCTAATCATATTTCTATTAATGAACCTACATAGTCTACATGAAACTGCTGTGAAAGAGTAGTTTATTACTCCTCAGTTTTTCTGGTATGGGAGTTCTTATGAACAGAGCTAGATAAGCGGTACCCACAGATTAAGCAACCTTCTTATACATGTATTGCCCTCTTAAAACAAATAAAACCATGAACCTTTGTGTATAGAGTTGTGTAGCCATATGATATACGTCTACTAATATTTCAGAAATAAATATCAGATGGAGCCTCAGTTTACCTGTTTTACATTATTGTACCTGACTGTACGCAGTTAAATCAATGAATAAAAGCAATGGCAGAGGTAAGGCTCTTTTGAGAAACAATTAATTGAGGGCCCAGAACCTCAGGATTTAAGCCCTTTAATGTCTCTTTTATAAACTGGAACTTAACAAAGGGAATACTAAATCACTGTAAGATCAGAGGCCCTGGAAAGGAATGGGGTTATCAGCAGTTGCAAGAAATAAGTGAGACAGATCCTGACTGCAGCAAGTATATGGCCACACAAAAAGGTGAAGGGAACTGTGTTAGAAAGAGCTTTCAAGGGAAGGCTGCCACATCAATAAGGAATATAAGGCTGGAGGCGACTTCCCAGATTGGTCATTGAGTTACAGGTGCTACATTCACCATCACAAACTTACTATGTACCAATTTAAAAGTAATTCATTTTTGCTGGCCTTATCAGAAAATTGATACTAGTTTGTAAACTACCAATATATATTTGTGCTTGTGCCAATGCTGCTCTGTGGCCTTTCCTTGGCGTTTCTCTTTCCCCCAGTGTATTTGTAGACATCAAGTGTGTCTGTGGCAGCATTCAGATTAAATACGCTGAGCTCTTTATGTCTCCTGCATTAAGACAGGCTCGCCCTTCCTTGTATGATTCTGAGGAGAAGGGCAAGCAAAAACTGTAACAGCTCCTCCTGTGGAGTTGATTATTTTATGAAAAATACTATGTGGCGGTTCTCTGTGGCCACTGGGGAGTTATGAAGTAGTCCTTTTTTGTACTGTAGTCTGTTGTTTAAGCCAGAATTAATCATTCCCAATTTCCTTGAGGTTTTACTCAGCCTGCAGCAAATCACACAGACTGTCCTTTTTGCTGCTTGCTTACTGTTATCTTCTGTTTCTAATGGTAAGATAACAAATAGGCTGCGTTTTCTTATTGACTGAGACGCTGGCATAGCAGTGGGCTTTCAAAATAATGGTCATGCCCATTGCCTTCTTTGTGTGAACATTTAAATAACAGGACAGTGACCTGTGGCAAAACCTTTTACATCCCCAGAGTGCATTTGGGGGCTTCTCTCTCAATGTGAGCATAATTAAGCTTGGCAGAGGTAAGAGACCTACAAGCAAAGGCAAGAGGCATTTCAGTACAATTTTTCAATGCATGCAAAGTTACCGTTCCTGTCATGCTAAGGGGAACCAATGCAAGATGTCTTTTCTGGCAAAGGCAGCACATTTGTTCTAAACACCAGCCTGTTTTGCAGCAAAATACCTTAGTAAGCTAACGTTTCTTAACACCACTTCTTATCATCTTCAGTCTCCATTTTATGTAGGATTAGACTGAATATACCTTAAGGAAATTCTTATCACCAGCTAATAAAGCAAATATGTCCCCAATTGCAGATAACAGATAGTGATTTTTATGCCATGCTACTGGTGTTCTTGAAATCATCACAGAGATGGGTGTGAGCCCATCTTTTATTACTGCCACAGTAACATGTTCCATCTCACCCCAGTTGGCCTTCTTTCTATATCTAGTGGTCTGCTTCTCTTTTGCAGTAGTGTTAAACAGTGGATGAGCTTTTAAGCAGCCTCTTCTTCAAGTATAATTTTGGGTTTCATCTGCTCCAATCTGTTCTAGTTTCCTCCTGAAAGACATCAGCCAACTGCCTTGTCCAGCAGTTTCAACAATTTTGGCTTTGGGATAGAGCCCAATATTTTCTTTAAAACCTTGGACTGATTGTAAGCATGGGCATTGAAACGAATTCTTTCTGCCAGTCTTTATCCCTCTATTTCTTAACATAGAGGTTTAGCAAATAGTGTATCAGTTCTAGCTAATTCTCCTTCTAGAAAGCTCTGTAGAAGGTTTTTCCCAGTAGGGGTTTTACAAGCACCAGGGTTTTTGTAACTTTTCTTTTACTAGTTTTCACAACTTCTCTTGTTTTGAAATATAGAAGCAGCAAACCTTGAATCAAGCTTCATTCACAGTGGTTTTTGTTATGTATTGTAAAATTCAAGTTATTTACTCTCTTCTGAACTTAATGGATGCCCTTGAAGAGTGTCCATTTACTCCTTCTGCCTGATCTGTATCTTGTTTTACTGTGTGATGCTGTTGCACCTACCTAGCAGCTTTACCAGGTCTCTCTCCCCTGACTCAGCAATTATTAATGTATTTTTGAGGCCCAAATCAATGTCTGGAGTTGCCTCAGTTTGTGTATCCTACACTAACACATTTTTTGAAACAAGGGTTAGCAACATTTCAAGAGCCCTGTGCTAGACTGTGCTTTTTCCTCCAGTTTAGACAACAAGCATGTCACCAGGAGCTCAGTGGAGTGGTGATATTTTTGCCTTTATACAAATAGAGACTGCTGGGTTTTGAACCCAATGAGATCCAAGTACCTGTGAATGTTGTTAATATCTCTCCTGAGATATGCCATGGCGCTCAGGGCCTGGGTCTGTAGCAGTTTTGCTGTATGCCATTCAAAAGAGGCCATGTACCATCTTTGTTACTCCTGTAGTTTCCTGCCCATTGCTTTGATGTGATAAATTGCTAAACTCATGTTTCACCAAACTTTTAATCCAGCCGCATACTGGGAAAATATGGTACTTTCCATCTGACTCTGCTATGGCAGCAGAAGAGCTTTGCAATTACCAGTGGCTTTGTGGACAGGTGATCCTGCAAAGTCATTCAATCTCAGCGCTATTTTGTGTGCTGACTTACAGAAATTGCTAGCTATAGAGTAGCTCCTTTATTCTCAGAAAATTAATCAATTATGTCATTAGCTATTAGAAACTCCCACACTCCCCATGCAGGTGGAGCAGTAGATTTTTTTGCAAGCATCCAGCCTTTTGAAACTTTTTTATCTCCTAGGTAAGTGGTTTTCTCACATTGCAACAGCTGCAAGGTGATGAGGTCTTCTTAGTTTCATTCAGCTGGCTTCTCCCTTTTCCTCATTTCCAGTTTAGGATTCCAGCCTCATTCCAAATTGGCAGGACTCTCACTCTGCAAATAACAACCATTTGTTAAGATTGGACCCCATGAGGGCATTCATACTGCACAGTTTTGCATGTGATCATTGTAACAATATTTGATGACAACGGGAGCCTGGACTTGACCTGCGAGATTCCTTCCCAGTACTGTGATGTTCCTATTACAAATCACAGAAGCAAAAGAGCAAATGGCAAAGAGAAGGAAAAGCTAAATCACAACACATAGATAAGAAACAGCACAAGAAGTTCTCTGGGAAGGCACAGTCCCCTGTCTCAACCCCACTGTCCAGTGACTCATACCTCAAACCCACACTGCAATACAAAGCTTAATTACAACAGAGCTCAGATCTTCACAACTACATAAAAAGCTGTGTAGACCAGAAAACATCTTTTTGGTTTAATATTAAAGTAAGATGAGAAGGCTGGATTCTCCTTCAAGAATACCCTATTTTCAGTTATTTCCTTCTATAGTCATACATGCATAGTTATCAGCAGTTCTGCTTTAATGGGGAGAGAACTTTCCCTAAATATTCCTAGACTTTCCTTTCCTCGATATTCACCCCAGTAGTCTAAACATTTTCTCTCATTGTTTCCTTCCTTTCTTTCCCATGTGTCTTAGACCAAAACAAGCCCTGAAGACATTTCCCACAGTCCCACATGGCAAAGAAGACAAAAAGAAATTGAGGGCAGCTGGGTTGGCTAGCAGTAGCCCTCACTGCTGCATTGATCATGCATTCTCTCTCATTAGCTTACCTAGAATGAAGAGGTTTGAGCTCCTGGATTCTGCATGCTCTCTTTCTTCCCTTATGTCTACTTTTCACCGTTCTTCTGATAGATCCAGTCTATATGGCTGGAGGGATCTGCCTAACAGCGAATTTCCCCGCTGTAGTGCAAGCTGCGGATAGTATGAATGTGTGAATAGCCTGGAAGGATCATGGTTAAGAGGGCATGAGGAACAAAATTACTGAGCTTGGGCTCAGTGACCTTCTCCTTTCCATTCATGAGTTCTGCAGTAAGCATAACTCAGCCTGAACTAATAATAGCTATGCAATATTTGTTCAACAAGCAAACAAAAAGAACAACAATAACAAGAGCTTAACCAAGGTTTGCATTTGCTTTCTAAGGTACAAATTGATAAAAGTCTAGCTTAGTCATAAATATCGGTTTCATTTGATCTTTTGGTTAAGGTGATGGTCCTCAGCATAAGGTGATGCTTTGAGAGGAAACGGCAACAGATGAGGATGCTTAGACTGTAAATGTTGTAGCTTTCCCTCTTTATTTAATGAAATAACTGTAATCATAGAGAGGAAAGCAGACAAACATTTCACACATATGGCAAGCTTCAGCAGTCAATCAAACAATTCCCCCAACACAATGAACACAATCTTTCCAGCTCTAGGCCTTTGCCACAAAGCTAATAGCTCTACTGTTCTGGAAAGCAATCACACGCCGCATGCCTCTCCCTGCAGGTGCAGCTTTCCTGGTTAATCCAACCATAAACACTGTATTTTTGCATTCCCTTGTACAGGAGTAAGTTGCAATCCTGCAATCAGGAAAAGCTACGGATCAGAAGTCATTATGGTGAATTCTCTGAAGTAATGCAAAAGCACACATGCAATAGCTTTCCATGATTTTAAAGCCTTTACACAGGGTCTGTTAGGTTCTCAGAAAGAGTCACTAGTGACTGAAGCCAAATGATAAGTTATTGCTCCCCCCCTGCCTTTTTTCCCGGCAAAGCAGGAAAGGAAATTAAAGATAAATCTGGTTTTATGAAATAGAAGTAGATTTTTATTATAAATAAATCTTGGGCAAAAACAGAGCAAGCAAGAGCACTGCTGTTTCTCTTTTTGGCAGGTAACTTGGTAAAGTATGGGGAGTTGGCTTCGGGAAGTAAAATACTCTATACCACTGCAAGTGCTTGGCGATCTGTTAAAATAGCAGCTGTCCCACTCTCAATCATAAGGGAAACGCAATTATTATAGCCTCAGCTATGACTATAGGTAAGCAGACAGCCTTCAGCACAACTTGACTCCTGGCTCTTTTGCTCTTGTTTACCAGAAGCCACACGCTGCCCCGGGCAAGTGGACATACCTGTTATCAGCCAGAAAGAAGAAGGGTGTTCACTAATGTAGGCAGTTGCTCAGACCTTAAGAACTGTGGGTTCAGTTCTTGTGCTCTCACAGACATCCTATGGGACTTTATACAAATCATTCAGTTTGCCTGGTCCGGATACTTAAAAAGACTTGCTTTTTTTCTAAGGCCTAAAGCCTTTATGTGCTCATCCTCTGAAAAAGAAAACACTATGAAGAGCTAGGTACCAAAGCTGCACAGGGATTAAGCATCTAGCAAGTGTTAGAGAAACAGTCATTCCTTTATTCTAACACTAGGAGAAACAGACACTTTTCTATACAAGACTTCAGTGTTTGGAGAACTTATCTAGGAGAAGTATGATTGCAATTCTTCCTTCAAACTTACTGTCTTGAACCCTAGATTTCTGCCCACTGCCTAAGGCTGTCCCAGTTCCCATGTTCCAAAGTATGGGGGAGGAGGATGGGAAGTGCAAATGGATCGATATGGGATGGGAAGGAGAAAATATTCCTCCTACAGAATGTGCAGTGTTTTGTACTGAGAGAATTTAAAGACCAAACAAGCTGGAGAGCAAGTAAGCTGTTCCTCGGTTGTGTAGCATACTTGGATTTGAGCCGTTGCTTTAATCAAGTCATCAAGGATGATTTTTTTTAATTTAAAATAATTTTTATCTCTTTTTCTTAGTGAATATATGATTCTTGTTTGCAAAATGGAGCTGCTTCAAACAAACGAAGTAAGAGCATTGCTATGCCCGTATAACCCAAGTCCTTAAGGTCCCAGTGCATGAGGGAAGGACAAGGCAAAGAGGGGAAAGGAGAACTTTGATTCTGCATAAGCGGAGTGAAGCACAGAACCCAGCCACTCATTTCCTAAGTACTATAACCACCTGGAGCATGTCTTCCAGAGAAGGAGCTCAATGGATACACTTCAGGAAAGCCTAATTTTTAGATCCTAGTCAGCTCAAGTATGAGAGGTATGAGTTGCTAGGCCTGAAGAGGTCGAGGCAGTTCCATTTATTCACAAAAGTAGAACTGCAGGCAAGGGACCTTCACTATTAAAACCCTGATAACTATGGACTTAGGCACTAGGAGTACAAGCCAGAGTTTTGAAGTTCATGGTATTAGACTTCCACATCTAATTGCTGTCTACAAACTGAGGTGGACACAAAAGCTGTCCTTCTGGATCTGACCCTCCATATTTTTTTTCCTGCTCTTCTCATACAACAATAATAGTTTTTACATTTTCCCAAGGCTTTTTATGATGGTAAAAGCCCTAAAAAATGTTGAGTGGTCAGCTTACATGGTAATAAGGGTCTATTATTTAATTTTATTTAATATATTTATTAATAAACTTATTATATATTTATGTATTTTATAGATTATCATTAATATATTATATAATAATATATTAAATAAATAATATTTAAAAGGTTGCATATCCAGTGGAGGAAATGTGTGACTGGAGGATATGCACCTTGCTAATGTGAGCAGGTAAGGGTGAGAAATGAACCCCACTCCTGCATCAGCTCATGCCTAGGGACATTGTGCCCCACCTTACACTATGTAAAGGGGTACAACCTTCACCCCGTGCCACGTAGGTTCTCCTGATGTTGGGTCACTCCCTGGCTCCTGCAGTGATGCAGTCTGGCTTCAGTTCCTCGCAGCCTGGGAAGGTGCAAGCTCTTGCTGTCATGGAAGGGAAGAATAAGATAGGCTTGTAGGGAGGGACCAAACAATCAAGAGTGTAAAACTAAGCAAGTTTTTATTGCCTTGGTATATCTGGTTGTGCCTGCTTTGGTTGCTAGCATGTGCTGAGGACTGTGATCTTAAAGCATCACAGCTGTTACCAACCCATGATACAATCACACCTTCAGTTTGCTGTGTGAACTTATCCTGGGGGGCATATCTGTGCTGCACACTGTGTATGGAGTAAAGGCGGATGAGCCAACATTGCAGAAAAGGTGGGGCTAGCTATCAGATGTGGAACTCCATGTTACTGTGGCTTATTTAGAAGAAGGACAGGTATTCACAGGTAACACAGAGTTGTGCTGAGCAGACATGAGTACAGGAATGGGTAATATTTTCCAAGTAAATATACTTGGCAAAAGCTGCTAACAAAAATAATCAATTTTTGTCAGTCAGAACTGACGCCATTGACTCCCTGCGCCTCAATGATGTTTAAAATATTGCTGACTGCTGCTGTGTTGATACAAGTAATGCAAATCCATGCACTTTCTGACAGTGAAAAACACAGGAAAACAGAGGCTCCAGGGCCAAACAGTCTATTGCAGCAGGAAATGTTTTCAGAACAAAAAGTGACTGGGTCATGCATACGCTTTGTGATAGCAGTTATTCTGGCAGCTGAACAGTCTGTTGGGGGACGCAGGTCAGTTCATCTCCCTTGACCTAGAGTACTTCTTTCCTTTATTAATTGGCTGCTTTGACTTGCTGATTTTGGTCCCTAGGTTTTGTTAACTTTTTTTTTTTTTTTTTTTTTTTTTTTTTTGGGTGGGTAAGAGAAGAAAGATGTATGGCAGGAGAGGCCACAAGAGTCTGTGGACAGAAATGCCTCTCCAGTGGCAATGTCTAATTTTCAGTAACCTTGGCATACATCATATGAATGGGCCAGGAGATAAATCCCAATCCAGGTACAGGTCACTGTTATTGCAACAATCCATCTAGCTTTACAATGACTTTCGATATACAGGAAATTTTCAAGCAAGCAAAGATCTCGTGGGAGGTGGGGGTGCATCAAGGCATGGAATCCAACTTCCATATCAGTTTCAGGGACTTTCCCTTCTCAAGCCTAAAACGTCTAAATGAGAACATTCCTGAGTTAACAAGAACACGTCTCTCACTCTGAGCCGCCCACCAAAAGTCTTTAAACAAAACATAACAAGTGATTCATGGTGATATGAACTCCCCTGACACATGCACAGCCAAGACTAATATTATGGTACAGTATGTTATGCTTGATTAAACAAAATGTTTTGGTACTCACATTTGACAAGCTTTTGCATAAAGCAATTGTGTCAAACTACGCATCTGAGTCAGGAAACTTTAATTTGTTCAAAGGCTGACTGTTCATGGTTTTTCTCCTTTCACTTCCTTGTTTCTCTGGCAAGAAGCAGCTCACACCATTGTTGTAACACCTGAGTGTACATTACATGTCCAGACTGTCTTGCTGAACCTGCAAGGGGATGCAACAAGTAAGGAAGACCTCACTGGAGAGGTACAAGGACAGTGCAGTAGCTCAACAGAGAGCTTGAGGGTGACTGGACTGTTTTTGCAGTGTGCCTCAGGTACTTGGAGCATGGAGAGAGTGCACTGAAATGACTGAGAGGCTCTGAACTGGATTAGCCAGGTTCAGGTAACCTCACTAGCCTGGCTTCAGTGCCTGTTCTGTGGGAAGCAGGTTCAGAGTGAGCAGGAGGAAGCAGAATAAGCATGGGTAAGGAGTGAGCCCTGAGCCAGGAGTGACAGTCCTGGTACTGCTGGAGGAGATGGCTGAGCATAGGGAGGCAGTGACAAAGACCCGAGCCCAGACAGGGGCAGAACACCACTGGTCTTTTTCACACAAGCCTCATCTAGAGGAAGGTCGATAACCACTGAAGCAGACCAGATGATCAACTCTGCTCACTTACCCAACACAATTATCTAGCACACAAAATATAGTAGGCAGTGACCATTTGGAGGGACAGGGCAACTAGATGCTGCAACTTTTAGATTCAGAACTGCCCGAAGAGACGGATTTTGTAGCAAGTCAGTAGGTGTGTCTTGATAGGACGTCCCATGTATGACTGGCTGAAGTGAGCATGATCCTATGAGCCTGATCATCACCCGAGAAACCAGGTGTCGCAGGAATTCTACCATGAAATAACTGCTGATGAGTTCAGCTTCCCAGGAGGGGTATGAAGCCTGATTAGCATAAGCAAGGATCAAGAATTTCATTGGATTGTGTCACCAATGTTTTCATATGCTTTAGATTTTCTTAATTTTTTAAGATCTGAAGTACATAAATCATTGACAAAATATTGTACAAGTTCAACCTGCTTATAAATCATCTTTAAACTATGTCACATGCTATTGCCTGTACATCTTGATCAAACTGTGAGAAAGGCAGAGAGTGAAAGATCAAAGCAAGCAGGAAACTTCTAATGTGGCCGGACTGGTAAAAACATCTGCCTATCGACATGTTTGTATAATCACTCATGTCATGGCTGTCAGACAACAACTGATACTTGTGTCATTCTGCACACTGCAGTCCACCAGTGGTAGCCAGGGTGCTGTAGAAGAAAGAACATGCACCAGGACTACAAGGCAGTTAATTGTGAGTGAGAGCCAAGCCTCTGCTCTTCATACGTATTTTCAAAAGGGATTCCTACCATATCTTAGCCAAGATAAGGTTTACTTTAACGAATGTCTTCTGTAGCCCTAATTTATTACTTTGGGCTTTTATTACCAAGGTGATGTTCAAAACTACCTTTCCTTTGCATCTTTAAAAAGTACCACATTATGCTTTGTGTTCTAATGCTTCTGTCAGTGTAAACTCCTGATGCACTGAGATCTGTGCAGCATTTAAGACACAGACACTTTATCAAAAAGTTTGCAGGCATCTTGAATTAGAGCAGTGTCTTGAAAAGAAGAAACCTTGTCTCATTTGTGAGACAGGGAAGGCAAGGATGAAATAGTTAAACTTCCCACTGAGTTGTTTTTATTGCTGGAAATATATTTGCTGTCCTTGAATAACAATTTGGGACTTCAAGCAGTGCATAAAAATTAAGTATTTAAGAGCAATCTTGCTTTTTGAAACAGACATTCACTCAGCATGAGCAACCTATGAAGTTTGCGTAGGTAATATGAGCAGTTATTCAGACATACAGTAAAAGACCTCAGAAGAAAGAGAATTCCCTTGCAGCACTTCCCTTGAGGCATTTTTTACTTCGACCTGGCAGGTCTTTGTGTAGCAAAAATCCACGCTGAGGCCTCACATCTTCTCAGCTGCACTGTGTCATTATCAAAGTTCATCACAACTACGCTGCACCCTGGCCATGGCTTTCTGAGAAGAGTGCATGGTGCAAGCATTGTGAAAAGGGTAATCCATGCCCAAGAAGAAACTCTGGAGGACAGATGACGAGCATCCTTCCAGCAGCTTGTCGTTTCCCTTTCTCCCTCCACTCCCCAGTGAAGATTCATCAGCAGTCGTTACAAGTCCCTATTGCTGGAGGCCAGTGAGAGGCTGGACCTAGGATTCAGCCTGTTGCCCCACGCTGAATTGGTATCTGCGCAAGTTTGGCTTTGTTTTCACTGCTGCTAAGGTTAAAAGGGACATGTAGCACATACAACAGAATCAAAAAAAGGATAAAGTCTCCATTGCTGTGCTTCTTTCCCTCCCTAAAAGTCGAGCTAGTTTAGATAAATGAAACAAAAGCAGGGTTCCTACAGAAACCGCATGAATCTGAAGAGTAGGAGAAATAAGTTTACAGTCATAGCTAGATATCACCACAGCCCCAGGCAAAGGCAATTCACCATTAATATTAAACTGTATTTGCATACTACATATACCTGTGTAACTCTTCTCTCCACCACTGCTTCTTCTGTCCATGTTCTCTGTTCTCCATGGGGCTGAAGCAATAGTACTGCAGCAGTTGTGATGCTTTAAGGGTGTAAGAGTTGAGGTTTGTGGGGAAAGGAATTAGCCTGTATTAGATTTGTTGAGGAGAGGAATTAGGCTATATTGGGTCTGTTGGAAAAGAGATGTGCTTTCAGCTTCATAAGTTCTTCTTGACTTTCACAGAGTTGGGCATTTGAAACCAAGAGTTAATGTTAAATTCTGTCTCATCGATTATGGACCCAAAAATTCTTCTTACTTAAGCAGTGCAAATTCACTTACCTTCGATAACATCAAAGGCCAATGATCAACAACTTGTGGCACAGGAGCATATTTTGAATGGCCCATAGTGCAGTTTGGGACAGTGCTGGGAAATTCTACAGTTTGAAAATTCATCTATGGAAGGCAAAAGTTTCTAGTTTTTTCTGAATTCACTGGAATCCTTTGAATTTAGAGGACACAGACAGTCCCTGCCCTTCGGAGGCAAGGTACTGCCAATTGGTTGATTGGTATCCTGTTGCCTCTCTGTGAGGCAGCAACCCTCAGCTCCCACTGAGCTTCTACCAGAGCTGCTCTTAATCTCTAAATTGAGAAAGAAAATACAGCTTGGCATGTGCTCTTAAAAAAGTTGCTTCTCCAGCTTTAGAGCTCAATCGTCTTTGAGGATGATCCATTTATTTGGGCTCGAACATGGTTTTTAATTGAAGCTGTTAAAGCTCCAGACTGAACAGTGCTTTTAAAATTTGGTGTATCTCCTATGAATCACATCATATCCTGAGATCTGTATTGTATCAAGTTGCCCTTTTACAGCTCTAGGCTAAAAATTTAAAAGCAAAGCATTTTTAAAAGGCTGAATGAAAGAAAGGAAACACAAAGAGGTTTATTTGGCTCACGGCCAGGCCAAGGTTGCTATCTGGAGAATATTCTGAAACACAAATCACAAAATATGGAGACTTGCCTCGTCATCAGTTATTTGTAGCAAAGAGAAGAAGAAGGAACTCAATTTTAAGAAACATGTAAGATTAAAGATGCAGCCTTAAAATTAACTTTGGTTTAGATTTATTCCTTGAACTATTGGTATCAAATGCTGTGATTTGCATTTTATATATCCCTTGTAGATGTCCGCTGTTCTGCATACAAATTCAAAATACACCATGTTTTTATACAGTAAAAGCAGTAAGATTGAATAAACAACTATGTAGTTAAAACATAGTATAAAAAACAAGAGTTAGAATAATTTGGAAAAAAACCCAGTTCTACATATTTTTAAAGGCCTTGCATTTCTATACGTCAAGTGTCAGCTTGCCTGATACTTTCACAAAATTTCAGAGGGGTGATATCCAAAGATCTATTCATTCAATTTACACCTTGCTAGGTTGTTATACATAATGTATTTCTGGCCTCTGGCCCTAATTCAGAAGATATCCTTATTCTTTTCAAGTGCTATAGCTCTTAATCTTGTACAAGCTTTAGACTTTAATGGGTCTCAAATTGTGATGGCATTCATGCAGATACTGATATGCTTACGTGAAAAACCATAAGCACATGAAGTAATGTTCTAGAAACCAAATTTGCTGTGAGACACAGAATCAGACCTACTGCTCTCCCACATACGTGGAAGGCAAATAGGGATGGCAGTGGCAGCCACTCCGTTATGCCAAGTCATGGTGAAAGGGGAACGACAGTCTGTTAATCGGTTCTAGAGCTGTAGCCTACGACTTCCTTTGCTTCCTCGCACTGTGGCCAATGTCCAATGTTAAACAGTTATTCCTGACTTCCATTGAACTTAGTGTAGTCAGCTTGCTATAGAGGAAAATCCCTGCCGCTACACAGTCCCAAACTGATTGCAAACTGGTTTGCTTCTGACAAGTCATATTGCACTGTCCAGGATGTTGCATTTTATCAAAACAGATTTTTCTCCTTTAAAACAAATTAAAGGAAAACTGATGAAGGATCAAAATTCACCTTCGGCAAAATAACTGCTCTGTAAAATCAAGGAAAAATTTCTGACACAAACTGTGACTCCTGATTGCTGAAGCTCTTCTTATGGCTGAGTGTGGCCACCATGCTAGTGGAAGGGCTGGGCAGCCACTCCTGCACTTGTGACTGGATGCATTTGTTAGCAGGTACTAATATGAAAGAGGAGGGAGGGGAACAGGGATGTAGAGTTTTCTCAGTTCTTTGGAAATTCAAACTACTTCCCACTGTGGTACTCAAGAAATGAGTCCCGGTGTGTGTGCAAGTGATCTACAGGCCCTACTGGCACATCAAGGACCATATCCTCCTCTCTTTTCCTCATGCAAACTGAGAATAATTCAACTGAAATTCATGTTCCTGAAGTAGGGAGGGGAGTCAGATCTGAGGTTTTGTTTTCTCTTTTTTTTTAAATTAAGCCTTTCTAGCAAGTTATCGCTTGGATGTGATGCAAGATGTTCCCTTGCAGAAACCTTAAGTGCTGTTGGCAGAAATGTTCCCATTTAATGAAGCTGTTAAAAGAGACTGCTTCTTTTAATGCAGGAGGAGGGCTACTTTCAGGGATAGCTACAGCAGGAATAGCTTCCTCCAGCAGAAATGAAATGGCTGGGGGAAAAGGAGCCAGTAGCTGGACACAGTGCAAATATGGATTAAATAGCAGCCCAAAGGAAGAATAAGGAACAGATCAGCAAGCAGGGAGATGAAGACCGAGAAAACAGAGTGTGAGTAACAGTTTTAAAGAACATGATTTCTCATATGAAAAAGTCATGAAAATGCTAGACTATCTCTCTGACAATACTTTACTGTGTAAGGAAGTAGTGATCACTGTGTGAAATGACAATTTCAAAACTGGAAGGTAGAAAGTGCTATCTTAAAATGCAGCCCACCTCATTAAAAAATCTGAGATCATAAAAAGAGGCTATTTTTAAAGATTAGATTTTAGGTGCACAGGATGGAAGAACTATGTATGAAGACAAGTTCAGAAGAAATGAGAAAAATAAAAAGTTAACATCCAAAGCATTCCTTTATGATTCTGAAAGCAGTTCTTCAGACCGAATGCATGAGAAACCTCAGAGAAATTGGTTACAAGACTTCCAGAGCTAAACATTAGATTTCTGCAATTTGCAGTGAATGACCATGTGTGTATAATAAAAGTCACCCTGAATGAGAGAAAGAAGGTCAAACTGAAGAAATAAAGAAGAAAAAAAAATATTGAAAGGACAATGGGAAAAAAGGAGCCCTGCAAATTAATGTAAGAAAGAGGATGCGTGAAAAAGAAGCTTGTCAGAGGGGAAAGGGACTGAAGAGCATGATGGAAAAAACCTACAGTTCAGATATATAGATGGTAATGAGGCAGTTCCTGGGTGTCTCTGCCCTGCTCCAGGGACGTGGAGAGGTCAGAACCCCAGTCAGATTAGTCGAGGATCAAAGACTTCCGAAAGCCGCATAAAGCCAATTTTTAACGTGGTTTGGGATGCCTCTCAGCTAGTCCCATGTATATAACTGGAGTTTAAAGAACAGAAATGGAATGAAAAGACTGAGAAGGAGGAAGAACATAAACAGGGGAAATAGAGCTATTTTTATCTCCCCCCCTGCACAGTGTCAAAGTGATGAAATGTAATTAATATTGATCCTCTGTGATTCAGAAACTGCCTGTAGCAGCTTCTTTGAATACATATGCCACTTGCACAGCTGCTGTTGGTTTTCCAGGGGCACAGAACTGCACCAGGCACCACAAACCATGCAGAAGAGAAAAGGTACCACTGGGCATTACTCTGATGGGGGAGCTGAATAGAGGCAATGGTTTTAGCAAGTGCATTTAAATAGGTGCCTACCACAGCAATGCTTTAAATTGTTAAGAATTGGGGAAGGCATTCATTAAGTTGGTGCAGCAGTCGTTAACACATATGGCCATGTTTGGGAGCACTCTCATAGACAGAATATATCATAACTACTCCAAGTTGTGACAGTTCATCATGAAGTTCATTGTCTGTGTCACCTGCGTGCGCCCTCATACAAAACCTCCTGGAAAACCTGTGTCCTGGAAAGCTGGAGGCAAGAAGAGCAGAACCTGCAGGCTGTCAAAATGCCATTGTTGATATATTTCTGCCCATCCATTTTCATGACGAAGTTGCCACTCTTCTTCCCAGCCACAGTAAGGCACTGCATATCACCATCTCCCAGCCCATCTGTCCTATCAAATTGGCTTTTCTCCCTCTGGCTGTTTTGTGTTTCACTGGCGTATGCAGGTTTTAATCCCTCCATCTGATTAGTTAGGAGAAAAAGCAGTCTTAATCTGATAACCGCAGGATAATATAGCACTGCAAAGATAGGATGATTTAATTATCTAATAATTTTTATTTATTTAGTTAGTTATGTGCTCTTCAGCAGAATGCAACTGTTTTTGTTTCCAAGAAACTAAAAAGTTGTCCTAAAAGTGCACTGGATTTAAGGGCACTTTATGAAATACTGATATTCTCCACTAAGAAGAGATTTCCCTGAGTTCATTTTGGTAGCATGTTTTTATGCTGGTGTTCCTAATGCACTTAGCCTGTCCTTGGATTGTCTCTTCTTGGCTCAATTTGCCCAGCCTGGGAAATTTTATACATTCAGAAAAATAAAACCCAGGCAAATGTTCCCTTATTAGAAAAAGTAGCTGCCCTCCAAAGAAATTTCCTTGTAATTATTTCCACAATGACCTAGCTGAAATAACTTCCAGATTTTAAAGCTTTAATTGACAACATATCAAATGTTTGTGTTAAACAGAAGTGATTTATGCATGCCCCAACATTTTAGCTATTGGTCCCTGTCTCAGACAGATTAGCTGGGAATTTGGAAACCCATTTCTTTAAATTGTCTAAGTAAGCTTATTAGACATCTTGTAAGACATGAAAACAGCTGTTTAATAGACCTTCCCTTTGTACCGAGGTGTGAAACCCTACTTGTTCACATCCGGAGGCACACATCTGGCACAGTCAGGATGAGGAAAGGCACATCTGGGTTACATGATGGCAGCGAGCCTCCAGCCTGCCTCCCAAGCACGCAAAAACTCTCTAGAGGTCTGGCTGGGACCTTCTCTCCGGATATCCCTCCTGGATGGTGACTCCAGGTGACCATCCACAGATGTCTGGCTGCTCTAATCGCAGAGGGTCCCGCCGGATGGGGAGGCTGTGGGGGGCACAGGCACAGAGAGGCAGCTTGTCCACAACATGGCATGCCCGAGGCAGAACTCAAAGCATGCAGTCGGCAGCTGGACTAACTCAGGCACAGATTGAGGCCACTACCACTGACCTCGGTCAGACTGGAATTTGCAGAGCCCTTTTGAGCGTCTTCAGCTGCTCCTGTTGGCAATTTTTAGGCCTTTGATTTTAAGTTGAATATTAAATACAATATAAAATAAATATGTATTTTAACTTATCTTGCCGAGCTCAGTTTGGAGGCTTATGCCAAGGAAAAATTAAAATCATAGTGGGAATCTTCATGAAGAGGTAATATTGTATTGAATGTAAACACACACACACACACACACACACACAGAGAGAGAGAGAGAGAGAATTGTAGAAGAACAGCATCTACAGAAACCAGGCAGAGTAAAACTGACTCTTCCCTGTAATAATCCATGGTATCATAGAATCATAGAATGGTTTGGGTTGGAAGGCACCTTTGAAGATCACCTAGTCTGACCCCCCTGCCATGGGCAGGGACATCTTTCACTAGATAAGCTTGCTCAAAGCCCCATCAAACCTGACCTTGAATGCTTCCAAGTAGTTAAGCTGCATTACCTTGTAGGTGGATGCAGACTTCACATGGGGGCCGACTTCTGGTCAAACCAGCTGATGGCATCTCCTCCAGGCTTGTGCTCTCTGTGCCAAGATGTTTTGTTTTCGAGACACTGGTCCCATCTGAAGATCACCCAGTCTATTCTCGACTGGCTCCCATGCATCCATGCCAGGCAGTCCACTCTGCATGGTGACAGCCTCCTTCCTAATGATGTGACAGCACCGAGCAAGCTTGACTCAAAGCACTGAATATAATATTATATGAAAGTCTTTGCTGAAGTTGGATAAATAAATAAATTGATTGACTAATTTTAGAAAAGTCAACCGCTGCGTGACATAATTATTTTCCAATTTTGGGACATTGATATGTGCATCCTGTGAATGCTGAAAGGGGAATTAATCCAGTCTGTTTTCTGAGGAAGAAGAGTTTCCTAGGAAAACAATTAACATAATAATTATAATGAGAAATGAGCTCAGGACATATTTTTTTTCCTCAGAAAAATGAAATGGGAAATATGATTCAGGTCTCTTACTAATGGACACTTCTGGCAGTATAAAATATAGAAGACCATTTTTTATCACAGGCATTGGGATTTTATCTGCAGTGAATTATTATCAATATCTAAAAGACCAGAAGATCTTAAAAGTTGAAGTTTCAAAAATAAGTGATGTAAAAAACTATCTATCACGGATTGAAACTACAGGGCAGGAGAGGTGAACAGTCATTGAATTTACACAGGAGGATTGCAAATACAGTGCTCTTTTTTGGAAGCTTCTATACTTGATTCCATTGTAACCTTTTGTTANCCCCCCCCCCCCCGCATAAATGAGATTATTTTATGTAGAATATACAAGCAGTACAGCCTATTATTAATATGGTCTCATACACTTCATCATATTTATAGTCTCACCAAATGTTAATGGTTTTGTTGAATATCCTTGTTGAATATCTGCTTTGCACTGAAATTTTAATTAGAAAATTTTATACAACACCACTGACTCATTTCTTACAGTTGGGCCTTGCTCTGCCATGGAGCTGTGCTGGTTTCCCAGGTGGGAACTGTCCTGGGGCTGTGAGCTGGTCTAGCCAAGTTCCGCAGCTCCACCAACACTGTTGTTCAGCTCTGGGTGAACCTGTGTAACGCCAAGAACTACTCACAGCCTCACTGGAGCGTTTTAAGCACCCTTGATGCTTTCTGAGCGCAGGAGAGATATTTAAGCAGCCTCTCATATCTCTTACACCTAGCAGGAGGTTCCTTCAGAAGGTCTTCTGCCCTCCTGGTCTTTTCTCTCCAGGTTCTTGCCTTTGCACCCTGGTGCCGACACTTCGTGTGACGGTCACTCAGGTTCAGGCAGACAGTGTTAACACATCTGTCCACTACTGCAGTTACAGATGTTCTCCACCTCATTACAGACCTCCCAACAGCCATACCTCTCAAGCATAACACCACCGCATATTCAAAGCAACCCTCTTCCCCATGCCCCCTTTCCACACATCGCCTTTTTGTCCCATCAGATGTTCACAGGATGTTCTCTCCTTGTCTGAGTAACATGGAGGGGATTTTACTTTAGGCTTACACTGAGAGGGCTGGTCAGAGAGTGACTCCTGGGCCAGGGAAGGCATGCAGGCAATGGAAGTGCAGTTCCTGAAGAAGGGTCATGTCATGTGGCTGGCATCAGGGTTGTGCTGGTTGGGAGGATGAACCCCTGCAATGGGAGGGAGAGAGTCAAAAGGGGCTGCTGAAGCTGGCTGTTAGGCCACCCAGGACCCTGCTTGGTCCTGTGGCAGACCACTGGGACCTTTAGATCTAGGAGGCTTGTTGCCTTTTTCCTCCTCTCAGCTCCCTGACGATGTGTCAACCATGGGAGAATTTGTAATAGCTTCTACACAGCCTACTGGTGTGAGTGTTGGTAGGCAGCAGCAGGCAGTTACTACTGAATCACAAGCTTTTCTCACTGCATCTGGGCAAGCTGGCAGTTTCAATGTTTGGACAAGCTGCAATAATGTTTTTCGGCAGGTCTCAGTATGTCTTCTTCCAAACATTAATGTGCAAAGCTCATACCTGCCCCAGATAGACTTAGAATGATGGAGAAAACACCTGCTCCCTGAGTAGATCATTCCAGGAGTTAATTATGCTCACTGTGAAAAATGTGGTCCTTATTTCTGTTCTGATTTTATTTGGCTTAGCTTCCAGCTAAAGAATCTTCCTTTTCCTTCAGCTTTGACTATTAGAAATCTTCTCCTAAAGAGATACTTCGATCGAATAAAATCTGAGCTTTCTCTTCAACAAACTAAGTAGTTTGAGGTTCTTCTCTTATTAGGTTCTGTGGGCTTCAAATCATTCTTCTAAGTCCTTTTGGAAGTCCTTTCACGTTTTTCAGAGTTCTTCAAAGAAAGCAGTAGTAAATGCTGGGCAGTATTCCAGGTACAGCCACAGAGTCGTCATCTCAGCTGTGGTGCAGGAGTGCTCTGGGGTGTGTTGTGCATTCTTGGTCTTCTAACCATGCATTAAATTAAAGTCATTCTGGCCGTGAGTTTGTTGTTGCATAAACCACCGAGTAACAGAAATTGTATCATCACTGCTTCTTCAGACTTCAGTGCTCTACAAGCCTCCCCATGTCTCTCTGAAAGGCTACATGCATCTTTTCTATTTTAATTAAAAAGCCTTAAAGGTTCAGTTCATCTCTGAAAAAAAGGGTTATTAGAAACCTACCTTTCATAATTTATTTCCAAGCCCAGATGCCTGTATTAGCTACAACGTTAATTCTGCTTTGTATTCACTAAAGCAATTTCAGCTTGTCTGGGAACTAGTTTCATTGGTCTCTGTCCATGTCGCTGTATTTTAACACACAGCATATTCTGCAAGGCTGATGCATTAATCTGGTTAAGAAACCAGAACAGGTATTTCCAGCCTGAGAGGTTTCACTCATCAAACCCTCAAGGGCATTTTACTCTGTTATTGTGGATTGAATTTATGACTGTTTTTATTTCAATTGAATCAGAATTGTTATACTGGGGATAAATTTGTCCTGGCTTGTTTACTGGCTTATTTGAATGATTACACAATTGTTGTCCTGGTTTCGGCTGGGATAGAGTTAATTTTCTTCCTAGTAGCTGGTATAGTGCTGTGTTTTGGATTTAGCATAAGAATAATGTTGATAACACACTGATGTTTTAGTTGTTGCTAAGCAGTGTTTGCACCAAGTCAAGGACTTTTCAGCTTCCCATGCTCTGCCAGGTGCACGAGAAGCTGGGAGGGGGCACAGCCAGGACAGCTGACCCAAACTGGCCAGAGGGATATTCCATACCATATGACGTCATGCTCAGTATATAAACTGGGGGAAATTGGCCGGGGGGCAGCGATTGCTGCTCGGGGACTGGCTGGGCATCGGTCAGTGGGTGGTGAGCAATTGCACTGTGCGTCACTTGTTTTGTATACTCTTTTATCATTATTATTTTCTCTTCCTTTGCTGTCCTATTAAATCATCTTTATCTCAACCCACAGGTTTTACTTTTTTTTTCCTGGTTCTCTCCACCAGGGGTGGGGGGTTGAGGGTGAGCGAGTGGCTGTGTGGCATTCAGTTACCGACTGGGGTTAAACCACGACAATTGTCACACTCCAGGAAATAATTCTGCTATTCAAAGCATAAGGCTAATCAGAATTTTCTCCTTGGAAAGAAAAGATTATGGGTAAACAGCATAGAGGAGAACAAGGCTATATTATCTCATGAAAGCAATCAACAAACACTAATCCCTTTAAGTGGTCAGTTTTGAAGTGGAATAGCACCGTGCATGGTATAGAATTAGAAATTAAATATACAGAATACAAAGGGATCAGTCTGTACTACTAGAGAGGTGGACAAAGTAATTAGACAAATCACTTCATTCTCCAGTTTGCATGTTTCTGTAAGAAATGGTCTTTCCTCCTGTTATTCATACGCTGGATTGCTGTTTGCACAGCGCTCTCTGATTTTCAGTTAATACTGCAAGAGACAGAGTAATTATATTTGTGTAGAAGTACTGTCATTATGTCAACACTAGTATTTCTCTTACTTAATTATCACTTTGAATCACCCTATGTGAACCTTGCTGGGTTTTTTTATTTAGTTTGGGCAAATGGTTTAGCTGATTGCCATAGGCATTTGCTTCACTTGAAAAATGCTCAAGAAAGGACATCAGGCTGTACTTGGCCACATTAGATTGCATTCAAGAACATGAAGGAGACCTGGCTGGAGATCTTTAGGACATCATCGTTCATACAAAGTTTGCTGACCTTTCTCATAGTTGCCCAGCAACAAAGCGTCCAAGTCAGTCTGTTTTAATGAATGACTTGGGAAGCAATGGGTTAATAAATAACGCAAAGATATGGGACTTCAGAAGTAAAGTCTTGACAGCTCATGTCTTCAACACACTGAGCTGAATTTTAAGCTAGGAAAATTCTTTCTCCCGTAATATTTAAATAAATGTCTTGTAAGTCTATTGAAATTTAAACTGTGAATTAAATGCCTCCACACAGAGTAACGTTAAGATCATAATCAACCTCTAGATGACATATGTTCTACCTGAATAAGTTGAAGCAAAAATGGTTTTGCCAGACACATGTTCTCATCTTAAAAATCATATGGACAAAATACTTTTAATACATGGGTTGCTGTATAAGGTGGGATTGCCAAGACATTAACACCGTCTTCATTTTTTCACTCCTTTGCCACGCTGGGTTTATACTAATTGCTCCCCAGCCCTACAGTGCTATATATGCCATTTTGGTAAAATATTCACAGCTACTCAGTTCTGTTATTGAGAGTATAGCTCTTAATAGAGTTGTAATATAGCTTCTAGGGATGCCTTGCCTTCCGAAAATAGGCCACGGCAATAAGGTTGCAATTGCATTTGAAAAATTTTGCCAGAAATGTTTATAAGCCCTAGTACAGCCCTGGGTGAGGACAGGGGTTTTATCAGCAGCTGACGCACAACAGTCATATCATTTAGGTGAAGGCAAAAGCAAGTAGAAATATTTCAGCGTGTTACCAAGAAACAAGCTTCCTTGTGAAATTTATTGCCCATGAAAATAATGGATTGTAGAATTAACCTGTCACAGAGAGAAACAGATAACGTGGCCTCGTGGCCTCAGCTCAATGGCCGTGGTCAGGCTGGAGGTTACCGGCGGCACAGATGATGCTGGGGTATATGCAGTTTCATGAATAATTGCAGCAGAAATCTCCCGGTTCATTTTTTTTTTTTTTTCATACAGTGCAAAACCACATGAATTAATGTCTTCAAGATCTTTTTTATAATCCCAGGGCTGACGCTAGTCCCCGAGTGGTGCTCGGGCCCCGAAGGCCAGAGAGCGGTGCAGGGAGGCTGGCCGACCATTTCTAAAGAGAGGGCCTGTGGAAAGCATCACCAGAGAAATGTTACTAACGTCAGGGCCTGGTTAAATGGCGCCTGACTGTTTCCCAATGGCCTCTCCAGTGGGTTTCCGAGAGCTCAGGCCTTCCGGACTGGCTGACTGGCATGCTGATGGACCCGTAGATGTATTTTAGGCGCTTCCTCTGGAAGTGCTGGGGAAACGGGGAACGCGAAAAGTCAAAGCAGCCTTCGCCGAGAGGCTCCAGCCGAGAGGCATTGTGGGAATTGGAAACCCTGCCCTTTAAAGTGCGTTACAAATAAATGTTTTATCGTTGCTACCCGATCGTCTGATTTGGGGTCAGACAGTGCCAGTCAGGCCGCTCTGCCCGAGGGCGAGCACCGGGAAACCGTGTTTTCCGTTCCCTTCCTGAGCCCCCCGGGCCGGGAGAGGGGGCGAGGGCCCGGCCGAGAGCCCGGCCCGGGAGCCTCCCCGCGGGCCC
>WAAD01028696.1:38426-50528 GCA_013389945.1 Fregata magnificens | reverse complement strand
TGGCGCCCGCGGCGGGCGAGCGGCGGGAGGGGGGTCCCGCAGCCCCGAGACCCCTTTCGAACAAGCCCCTTGCCTCCGAGCTCACGGCCTCTTTGCCTGCGCTGCCTGTCGCACCGAGTGACCTACCGGCACCGCTGTTTGCTGACGAGATTAAGTAATTACGCAGTTAAAAGAAAAACACACCGTACGATTATCTTGAAGTCTCTCTCAACCGCCAGATCGTATTTTTTAACGCAGTTACAATACAAAAGGTGGTGAATCACAATAATACAAAAGCATTTTTTAACCTACTTGAAACAAATTTTACTGGTGTGTGACATTTTACAGAAACTTTTAAATAATTTGGGATTTTTTTCGCTCAAGCAGTACAGTCTTGGTAGTATCTATTTCTCACTTTGCCAGGAGAGAGACAAGAATTTCCTAGGAATGCAAGAAGCTATTTGGCCTGCTGGTTTATGTCCATTGGTAATATTTATCAACTTGCAGCTTTTTTGCTGTCCCGTCTGGAGGGGAATTCTAGCCAGGGAGTTTGGGAAGTGTGCTCAGTTTATTTTAGTGTTTGCAATATTTTTGCAAGCTGTGTGCTACTCATTAGAGAAAACAGAAAAACCAAAATGAACCTCAAAGCGGTTGGAATGAATGCAATAGGAGAGAAAACAGCACCAGCTTGCTTTTGTGACCAAGGTCAAAAAGGAGAAACTGAAGGAAAATAACAGTAGAAATGTTCCAGAATGTAGTAGTTTTAATTTTCTTAGCGTTAAGCTAGGGCTTCAGGGAACTGATGCAGCCTTTCTGATAGAAGTGATTTAGTGTCAGAAATCTGAGATAAAACTGAGTTTGTGTGGGAGGGAAATAGATGGAGGTTTAACAGAAGAACATTTCTTATAAATTGGGACAACTGAGCATAACGGCAGCAAGGACCTACTTCTGGTGGTTATAGTTCTGGTGAAATACTGAGTTTTTTCTCTAAAGGCAAAGGAAAAACATTCTAATTAATTAGATTTATTTACAGCAACCAGGTTTGGGATCACAGTAATTGCCTTGAGACTGAAGTGCAGCTGCAACACACATTCCAGATGTGAAATGTAACACTGTGTTACGGCCGACCTTATTTTCTGATTTTAAACCCAGAATCAGTCAGGACTGGTAAGTGAATAAATTCCTACTGTCCTTTGAATTAATCCAATGCAGAGGTGCTGTCACATTCCCCAAATAATCAGATGTGTTTTGGGGACAGGCAGGGAAATAGCTTCCTGCCAGATGAAAGGTCTCCCAGAGGAAGGTCATCCACTTGGGTCTGGGAGGTAGGAAACTGCTACTCCCTGGGGCATGTATGTTCACAAGATCTTAATTTGCGTTGCGGTTTGAAGCTCAACTCAGCAACAAGTTACCACCTCACTCCTTCAGGCAAGGGAGTCCGCCAGGAATCCCCCCCGCTCCTGGAGAAAGCAGCCAGGTGTGTGCTGCCTCCTGCCGCACTTCCCCTGCAGAGAGTGCGTGCTTCCCGCTCGTCCTTTTTTTTTATCCTCCCATAGTTCAGACTTTATATTAGGCCACTGAGAGACATCATGTGAACAGCTTAGCGGAAACAAAAAATGATGAAATGAAAACAAAAAATGAAAGAACCTGTAGAAAAGCTGAGCTTTGCCAGTTTCCTCAGGCACCTAATGAGACCTAATGTTTGCAAGAGCATCAAGCAAGCTTTCCCATGACTCTCCCAGCTTCTTTTCCAGCAGATGGTGATGATGAGTGAGTATCTGTTTTTCTCAGTAATTTTTGAAGGAAAATGGATATGCTGTCCCATGTTTAATGCTTATTTCAAACTGAGACAATTAGTCGTTCTAATTAAACTGATACCTGTAATGTTTTTCATTCCTTTGTTACTCTTTCCTCAGCATAGCTGGACAGACATTTTGCAAGCATGTGATGTACATCCCCAGTCTACTATGATTTTTTTACCTATCAGAAATGGTTTTCTTTAAAACTCCAGCTGGCTTAATTCTTCTGAAGTGTCTTTTTAAGTCTGTTTTAGGTGCCTGATCGAGATATGCTGAATAAGCCACATTTTTAGAGGCCCAAGTGTCTGATTCCTCAGGAAAAAAAGGCAGGCCCCTTTGAGAAGCCTTTGTTTCGGAAGCAAAATTCAGTGCGTTTTCCATAGGAGGCAGCCTGGGCTTAGCGTAGACAGAGCACAAAAGCTCCTACAATTCATTAGGTTAGGAAGAACTGTACAAGAACCCCCAAAGTTAACTGAAATGTACTTTATTTCCTCCTAACTTGTGCTATCAGATGTCAAACTTTCTTATAACAGGAAAGCATAGGTCACTGTACTGCGTCCGCCTTCTGTAAAAACTTCAGTGCTGCCTCAGCATCACTGAGGGCTCAGAGTAGCAGGGCTTGCTACATTCGGGCATGGACATTCAGCAGTGGGTTCAAAAGTAGACAGCCCGAGAGGGTATGATGTCCAGGAGGGTAAAATGAGCCATTTTGAGCAGTAACTAACGAATGATCTTTCATGAAGAGGAAAAAGAATTCCTACAAGAACTAGTCCAGGTCTCCACATTACCTACCCCAGCTTATGATTTCTCCATTAGTAGAAATGTCAAACAAGTCTGTGATGTTCCCTTAGGTGGTTTTAAACATTAGCTTTCTGGCAGAAGCCCAGGCTGGGTTGTAAGGTATTGTATAGTGCTAGGTGATGGGCCAAATTTGATCCCAAGATCAAACCATGATCAAACCATCAAAACCATGGATGTTATGGAAAGGAATGGCAGTGTTTATCCTTGAATAAACAAGCTTTTTAATTTGCTCCTTAGTGTGTCAGAAACAGCTGTTTTACCTTTCTGTGAGCCTGAACTCTCAAACAAGGACATATTGGGGACAATATAGGAAACGGCACAGAAAAAGTAGCACAGTGGCAGAAAGTTAAATATAGCCTAGTGGGAGAAAGCGTGGAGTATTATTGTTCTGTTTGAGATATGGTGATTGTCTTGGTGTATTCATTTTTCAGCTATAAATACTTGTATCGTGGAAACTTTAGAATTTAATCAATACTCTTCATGTAATGCTTTTGCATGTGTAGGTGTAGTTTTAGGGCATGTGTATTCAAAACTTCGGAATTAGTGAGTTTACCCAGCAGTGATATCGGAAAGTTGGGATGGTTTCTGTGTCCTGTGTGTCCCTGTCTATCCTATGTCTGTGTTGCGAGTTGTGTGAATACCTGATTTTCCCAGCCAAAAAAATAAAACAAAATTAACATCAGACTAAGAACCTTCACATCACTGTTGAGAGAAGTGAGCCCAGTAGCCTGTCTGTCACAGTGACTATGGCACTTCAGCAGTAATGCTCAGAGAAAGCACAGGAGAGAGTATGTGAACAGTGATCTATCCTCCCCTGCTTTCCTGAGTCAGAGGTTGAATTAAGACTACTATATTTTTTTTTTTATTGATTTCTACCAGTGGACCAGCCCTCCTTCAATTTCTCTAATGACTTTTTGACTTCATCTACACTTTTGGCCTGCACGGCAGCCTGTGACAATATAATTATGCACTATGCAAAGAAATACCTGCTCTCTCCTCCTAATTTGACATCTGATAATTTCAGTGGGTGCCCTGTAGTTTTTGTGGTGCAACGCGGTGAATAATCATTACCTTGTCACCTCTTCGGCACCATTCATTGTTTGTAGCCTTCCTCATTTGTCTTTTTCCAACCTGGAGACTCCTCATCTGTTTGGTATTCTCTTATACAGAAACTGTTCGCTGCCTTGGACCATCCACACTGCCTTCATCTCTGCTTTTCAACTTCTACCCCCCAAGGTGAAAGGGCCAGACTACATGCAAAGGCTTATCCAGCATGGATGGGTTTTTGTCAAAATAAAACATGAGAATAGATTATAACCTTGTTTTGATTTGTTTCTGAACAGGTCTGATAAAATCAAAGGGTTTGAGTCACAAAGTGGGAGAAGTGGTAGTGATGTCCCTTATATATACATCTCAGTTGTCATGGTGGCATGACTTGATGGCGTAAGTCATGAAAGGAATGAAATCTGAGTTCAGATCCTTTCTGCCTACCTTTGAGAAGGGAACTGAACTAGTGCCTGAGCTACAGGCTGATCAGGACAAAGTCTCTCTTGTTTTAGCTGCTCTGGTTTTGCTCAGAGCTCTTTGAAAGCCACTGGAGTAGGGACTGAACCCCAACCATTTCACCTCCCAGGCGTGTGCCTTTAGCACTTAGTTGGGGAAATAGTTCCTTGCTCATTCTCTTCTCTGCACGCCTTTGCTATGAAGAGCAAACTGTCAAACACCCTTAATAGCTATAAGTTTGTTTCCTTGAATAAGTTTGGGCTGATGTCCTTCAGGACACAAGAGTTCAGAATCCTAATGACTCAGAGCTGTTCTATCAAACAACTGCAGTTGCTGAGGGTGTAGTTGCTAATTACTGAGCTGGTACTACACCCACCTAAGCAGTGCTAGAAGTGGCTGTTCAGGAGCAGCATATCTTTGTGGTAAAACAGTCGTGGCACTGGCCTTGCTTTGACTACTCAGAAAAATTTCTTTGGAAGTTGAGAAGGAGGCATCGCCAGAGCTCAGCCCAGCTGCCCACACGCTCCTACCAGCAAAGGTGCTTTCATTGATTAAAGAAAGGACAGATGTTTCTTAGACAACACTTAGGCAGCAGAGAGCCTGTCAGCTTAGAACTTTCTCTTCAGCTTGAAAACTAAAGATACAATTTCTGCTGGGTGTGGAGTCCAGCAGCTTCTGGTCCAAACAAGACACGGCTTCTGTGATATATCTGGCCTTAGTGCAGAACCCTCCCCATCCTTCTCCCTGCTCTTGGCCCCCTCGCTCCAGGCTTTTGGAAACACAGCCAGAGAGGACCCTTACAACAAAGAATGAAAAACACCTTTTAACTTATTGCCAAGACAAAAAAAGGGCAAGTGGCCTATTTTGACTGTACAAGCCTTTTAGGGAGGTGTAGACAGCATTGTTGGCTTCCATTAGGCTTAATTAGATGCGGATTGGTAGGCAGCTCTCACTCTGGCCTGTACCTCCTCCACATGGCTCTTCCTGCCCTGGAAGCATTCAGCAGCGACACTCTGTGCTGCTTTCTGGCCTCTTTTAGGCCTGGAGGTTTTCACAAAATGCACATGCTTGATCCCAGTTCACCTCATTAACAAGGAGCTGTTTCTGTACTAGCATGCCTGGACGATCTCTGGTCACTCTAGCCAGCATGGGAGATGCCAGATCTTCCAGTTCCAGTTCTACTTGTCCTCACAATGGTCTTTAAAAACAAACAAACACAAATCAGTGTTCGCAGCCTGAAAAATGGGAGGAAAAATAGCTTGTTGGCAGTTGCCTTTCTGCTTCAGGAAAAGGTTTGTGTTTGCATTTAAAAGCGCAACCTTGTCTGCAAGCCCAACCACCAACGTAATGTCACAGGTTGGTTGGGGACACAACATTTGACCCGTACATGACTCAGGGTCCATCTGCAGTGCAAGAGGAGCTAGCTGAGGCTTGCACATCACCCTGACAAATACGCTCTGGACATAGTGATTCATATCTCTGCATCTGCTCTATCATCCCTATCTTGACAGATGAATCTAAACAATGTTGCAAGGTCCATGTTACTCTTTTCCTGTACTAAGAAAATCTTTGGCAAAATATAAGGATCTAGATGGTGTATAGATGAGCAGTGTGAGCTGGTCTGAAATCAGTGCTATGTAGAACACCTGAAAGGCAGTATGCTGAGCTTATGACAAGTGCTTCGTGTATCGTCTTCATTACTAATAAAAGCCCAGGCTCTGCTGATCCAGACATTTAAAAAATATTCCTTCCCACCCAATCTGTTTGAAAAAGTTGTTGAGAAACTGAAACAAGAGCACCTCAGGGGTCAGATTTATAGCCCAGGCATAGCTGTGGCAAAATCAGGTTGCCAGCTACTGTGTGCTGTTGTTTCAGCCTGTATTTCCTGTCATTGCAGGTACATGCTTAGATTCATCTCGGTGAACTTTGGAGCTTGATGTAGATGTCTCATAGGAGTACAGTTGGTGTGGGTTCCTGCTGGGACAAAAGGGGAAGAGCCATATTTGCAGGACAAGTTAAATAGTACATGGGTTGAATGACTCTTTGAATATGCCTGGTTTTCCCCCTGTTGATTATATTTTTAGTGAAGGAAGCCATGTTCCTGATTTAGTTGCCCTGGTGCAGTGGTCATGGTCCTGCTGTTGCAGTGAGCCCTGCACTGAAGCAAGCACTGAAGTATGCACTGAAAGGACCCAGAGCAACGTGACATTTAAGCAGAAAGAAAAGGAAATAGAGCAGTAACTGTTTTAAGATGACAGATTGATTTGCCTACCTAACATGCCGGCATTGAGCGCTGTGTAACATAAAGTAAGCAATACAGTATTGCCCAATGTGGAATAAAATTATTCTTGTGATAATAGCTTATCTCCCAGTTGATACAGTGACATGGAAAAAAGCCATGAAAACCTGGCACTCAGATGAACCCCAGAGCTGGAGCAAGGGAGGGAGGCAGAGAAGACTGGGAAGGAACAAAGCAGAAGGGAAGGAACATGGCAAGTGGAGGGGAAAAAAAGCTTTCTACCTTTCAACAGTGATGAGCGTTTGATTCAGGTTGTTCATATGATGAAACCATCCCCACAAGGACCCTACCTGAGCTGTCTTTACTTTTTGTCTGTTTGAGCTCATGGTAAACACTTACATGAGATTTTTTTTCCCCCCAGAGAAACAGAATAGAGAGCAGAATAATTTTATCAATCCAGAAAGTCAAACTACAGAGGACATTAAAAAGCATAATAGAAGAAGTTTAAAATCTCCACTGAGGGTATCTTACTCTGCATTTTGTTTTATCTGGGTGGATATGATAGCTCTTTTTCTGATATTTTTTGTGAATTTTGCCATTCAGAAAATAAAATGAAGCAGTTTGAAGAAACTCAGGAGATTGCAATGCAAGGACAAAAGCTTACCAGATGGAGAAAAACTGGTATCCTCTCCCTTTTTTCCCTAATATTTCCTGGTCTATGTTATTTTGTTTTTACCAAGAGTATTTTCCCATAGCTATAATCCTAAAGAAAATATATACACTAAGTAGTACAAGAAAGAATTATCAGCTACTGTGAACACATTACAGAAGAAAGTAGGTGATATTTGTTTACCTGACAGTAGTGCATCCAAGACTGCAAATGCTACACCAGAGAGATGGCAGAAACATTGTTACTGTGAAAGCTTCAGACCTCACAATATCAGTTTAACTGCCAGTTTTAAATAAAATTTAGCTTGTAGGGAGGGGAGAAGTGTTCTGGATCACAAGATCAAGGGCAGCTGTGCTCCGGAAAGCCTCTTTCTCCATCCCTTCACCCTGGGACTTGTATTTAGCCTTGAAGGTGATTCATTTCTGAAGTGACTAAAAATCCTGATCTAAATAAGTCAGTGAAAACAGGAACACAAGAAGACTATTTATATTAAAGGAGAAAGCAGTAGGCCTGGGAAGCAATAGCATCTGTATCACATACAGCCTGATAATAACATTACCTTTGGGATAGTTACATGTATGAGTACTCCTTTACACCAGTAATTCAACTACTGCCTTGTAGCAATGTAATTACCCTGCTTTCTCTTTGAAGGCTGGCTGTGGTTTCAATTCATTTACATTCTAAAGAAATCTAATTTTTTAATAATAAAAAAAATCTTCTCCAGGTCTTAGCAGGTCTGGAGATCTCTGCTAGGCCAGTACTGGCCTGAGAATTGCAGACAAATGTGATGCTCCTAAAAAGAGCCAAACAGGCGATTTAAATCCTCTGCCTGATCCAGAGAATCAGAGCAACCTGCTACAGGCAGCTGTGCAGACACCCACCCAGTCAGGCATGGTTTTGTGGGAGGACAAAACATTCCCAACTGCTAGCCTGGATTCAGCCTTCTCTCAGGGGTGTTTGTAGTGGTGCTGCTTTTTGACTGGACACTTGGAAATGGGCAGTGGGGAACAGCATCCTGCCATCAGCTGGTAACAAACTGTGACAGCTGCTGTAGGTTGGAGACAAGAGCTCTGCCTTCCATTAGCAAGTTGCTGAACACCTGACATGCAAGTTATTGGCTTCTCCCCTCAAAAATGCCAACAGTCCCGGTAATGAGAATGTGAACGGCCCAACTCAGTGTGGGTTTGGATGGTGTGCAGCCAAGAAGGCCTGGGCAAGAAATGTGTTTTCTGAATGGAGTAGGGAAATACGTTGAGCAGGTGCCTGTTCAGCAAAGGCTGTGCATTCTGGAAGCAGGAGGGTCTGTGGAAAAAATGCAGATGTAAAATATGTGGAATGTGAAATCAAGAGTGTAAAATGGCTGTATACAAAAGCTACAAATCTTTTTACCTAACTTGAGCCATACAGAAACTTAGTGTCTAGTCTAATCTAATTCCTTATCATCCCACTGTGGATCTCTGTCACCCCATCTGGACATGCCTGTCCTCCCCCCAAGTTGTAGAGGGACCATAGAAAAGCAGATAAAGCTGGAGAGAAACTTTTAGGTAGCTCAAGTTAGGTGATATGAATTAGGATTACATCCCAGGAGTCAAATTAATGCTGTTATGGATAGCTTGAATTCTGATATTTCCCAAGATTGCTGTAGCTCTTGCAAGAAATTTCTTGGATGCTTATGGAAGGGGTCCATCAATTCCCAGACTGCATCAAAATAATTTACAGACAGACTGCACAGAAAGCCAAACTCTCTAGAGATCAGAGAAGTGCTAAAATGCTCAATTCCTTCTAATGTAACATTTCCAGGTGAAAAAATAAGACATGTCCACCGAGGCTTGATAACCTCAATGACCCAACAGTTTGAGCTGTTCTCACTGCAATCTCTCTATTCTTCTAACAAAGATTTTTCACATTTGTGAAGGTGTCACAAGCATGGTGTGGAATGAGCTTGTAATATATGATTTTGAATGGTGTCTTTCATTGCCTAGGGACCTTTGAAACAGGCCCTCTGTGTCCGCTTATGGCAGTTGTATTGAAGTGGAGACAATTTTACCTAAGCAAAATAAGAAAGTAAAATCTAGGCAAGAATGCTGTTCCTGAGTCTGAATTATATTTAGCGCTAACTCCTTGCAGGCTCTATTTTCACTCTGTCAATAACAGATGTGATGTTTGCAGTGTATGGCTGAGCAAATATATTTTCAAACGTCTCCTTGACTCCTTCACAATCTGTTGCCTTCCATTGATAGTACAATAAGCTGCACAGTTGGGAGAAGAAATACGGAAGATGGGAACAAACTTGACTTTATTAATTTTGAAAAAAAAAAAGAAATTAAAAAGAGACTTGGGTTCTTTTTATTTATTCATGAATAAGTGACATTAGGAAATCTAGTTTTGTAACTTCTGGCTCCAGGAATGGTGATAGAAATAATAATAAATATTAGCTCCTATTAGTGGAGAACTCTCTTTTGATTACTTACAACTACTTATTTGCATACACTGTTTGTTTAAATTGTACCCATGCCAGAAGTGCCTTTTTAAGCAAGCACATGTGGTCTTTCTCAAGGTCTCAAGGCACTGCAACATTTAAAATTATATACCACAAATTCTCACTTAGCATAATTATAATAAATCAAATTTTTACTCTGAAAATAAACAGATTTTTGATAATTAAATGACTCATTGAGATCGACAAGAACAGTATGCAGTGCTTAGAAAAATGGAAAACATTTTTTTCCCAAGAACATTAAAATTTAAGAGACAGGGTTAGTTCCAAGGAATAGCTGTGCCTTATCTGACTGGGGTTTAATGATTGTCCTTTCAATGCTACCTTATGTCAGGGTGAAAACCTCTGAAAGAGCTTTTAGAGAGTGACAGAAACTTCTGAAGCAGAGCGCTGAAAGCCAGATTCCCAGAGCCTTTCACGCAGGCACTTCAATAAATTAGTCGAGACAAAAAAAAAAGTTAGGAAACAGGCTGAAGTTATGATACTTATCCAAAAATAAAACATGAGGGTTTTCCTTTTATTAAACTTCTGAATTTTAAACCTAACAATTAGTGCTTCACCATTGGCACTGATTTGTGGGGCTGGAGCTTGGAAAGGGGTACAATATTTCCACAAGAGCCCAAAATAAACTGGTATAAATCAATTTTGCTCCATTGCCTTCAGCTAAATATGTTGGTTAATGCCAGGCGGGGGTGTAGTTAACTTTATTAACCCTATAAATGAAAATACATGTTTGTTCACCTGGACTAATTCCTGAGGACAACGTGGGTGTGTCATTGATAGCAAACTCAGCGTGCCCCGGATTGGTCTCTGACACTGAGATCAACTGGTATGAAACAGGCTACGTCCATACCATTAAACTCTCTTAGCTGCCAAAACTGGGTCAACTCACACAGTTTGCCTCTTGGGAGTGGTATGCTAATGCCTGAATTATGACCAAGAATTATGTGGAGGAGTATTTCTTGGCCCCGGCCAGCAGGGTGCCAGTGCTGGTCTGAGAGTTTAGTTAGTGAGTGTTGACCTAGCCCATGTCCCCTCAGCTGCATGCTGAGAAAGAGACTGTACACTGCACATTCTGCTGCACCTCTCAGGAGAGAACAAGGAGGAAAAGGATGGCGCTTGACCTTACCCTGGTTCCCTGCAAACATGCAGAGTTGCTCCTCAGGCTCCCTTCTGACACTTGATACCATAATGGTCAAAACGTATGTGGTGGGTTGGCCCTGGCTAGCAGCCAAACTCCCACCCAGTGGCTCAGCCCTCACCCTCAGCAGGACAGGCCAGGGGGAAAATAGGAAGGACAGGAGCGAGGAAGCTCACAGGTCAAGATAAAAACATTTGGTGTCCCCTCAGCTATTTCTCACACTTTTTGTTCCACCCTCGTCCTCTGCCTGTCTGGCATTCCCTCCCCTTTCTTAAATACATTATCACAGAGGGGACACCACCTCGGCTGAAGGGCTCAGCTGTGCCCTGCGGTGGGTCAGTTGGAACTGGCTGTGTCTGGCGCGGGGCAGCCCTGGCCTCTCCTCATAGAGGCCGCCCTGCAGCATCCCCCTCTGCCAAAACGTTGCCACGGACACCCAACACAGTGTCCTGGAAGGGCAAGGGCAGAAAAGCCTGGTCTGGAGCATACTGTCCAAGCTCTGAACATGCCTGGTGAGGTTGTGCTTAACAGTCCATGAGATGAAACTAAGAAAACAAAGGGATCATTAGTAAGATTAAATTTGACTTTTTTATTGGAAATGACTTTTCCTGTCTGCCATGTTAACAATATGCAAATGTTCATTCTCAGAAGCATACAATTTGGTCAAACATAGATGTTTTGTGGCCAGCAGAAGATGGTTTTCCTGTGCCATATTTCAAACTCCTGCTCTAGACCATAAAGGCAACAGGCTTCCTCAGCATGTCAACTCAAAGAAAACGCCAGACCATTTTTGCCATGCATGAAGTGACTGTAAAGAAAGGAACCATGAAACACATACTCAGTTCATATTTTTTTTTTTCAACTTATGTCTGGCAAAATTTTAACTAGGAGGAAATAGTGCCTAGTACAAGGTTTTGAGCAAATTTAACTTAACCATTGATCTCAAAACTACCAACAACTACTTACAAATACCTTATGAGACATGAGAGGTTCTTAGATCATAGAATCATAGAATCATAGAATCATTAAGGTTGGAAAAGACCTCTAAGATCATCAAGTCCAACCATCAACTACCACCACCATGACTCCTAAACCAGGCCCTGGAGTGCCACGTCTACACCTTTTTTGAACGCCTCCAGGGTTGACGACTCCACCACCTCTCTGGGCAGCCTGTTCCAATGCCTAACCACTCTTTCGGTAAAGAAATTCTTCCTGATGTCCAGTCTAAACCTCCCCTGATGCAACTTGAAGCCATTCCCTCTCGTCCTATCGCTAGTTTCTTGGGAGAAGAGTCCAATACCTACTTCACTACAACCTCCTTTCAGGTAGTTGTAGAGAGTGATAAGGTCTCCCCTCAGCCTCCTCTTCTCCAGACTAAACAGCCCCAGTTCCCTCAACCGCTTCTTGTAAGACTTGTTTTCTAGACCCTTCACCAGCTTCGTTGCCCTTCTCTGGACACGCTCCAGCACCTCA
>WAAD01028696.1:343-37749 GCA_013389945.1 Fregata magnificens | reverse complement strand
GCAAGCTCCTCCGCCAGCTCCCTCAGCACTCTCGGGTGGATCCCATCTGGCTCCATAGACTTGTGAGCATCCAGGTGGCGCAGCAGGTCGCTGACTGCTTCCTCCTGGACTGTGGGGGGTTTATTCTGCTCTCGGTCCCTGTCTTCCACCTCAGGGGGCTGAATACCCTGGGGATAACTGGTCTTACTATTAAAGACAGGCAAAGAAAGCATTAAGTACCTCAGCCTTTTTGTCATCCTTGGTGACAATGTTCCCCCCTGCATCTACCAGAGGAGGGAGATTCTCCCTGGCTCTCTTTTTGCTGTTAATGTACTTGTAAAAACATTTTTTATTATCTCTTACAGCAGTGGCCAGATTGAGCTCTAGCTGGGCTTTTGCCTTCCTAATTTCCTCTCTGCACGACCTAAGAAGGAGGTCAGTGGATGCTCATGGCACAGGAATGAGGGCAAGAGGGCACTGATGGTTTAGTATAGGGAAACACAGCAATACTTCTTTAGCAACACCTATTCTGTTTTTTTTTTTTTCTACCTGCAAGAAGGACTTAAGTCTCCAGATCACTTAAAGGAGGTAAGAGCATAGTGATGAGGTTTCTATTCCAAGTCTCCAAAATAAAAAAAAAGTAGAGTCAAGCCATTATCTAAAATTGTTCATAGAAATAAAGAAAAGGTTAAAGAGAAAAAGACAAGTTTAGCAAAACCCAAGATTCTCATTGCTATCTCCCAAAGGCTGTGTTTGATAAATAAGACAAATGTGAAATTGGGAATTAATGAACAAAATTTTATGTGCTGCATGCTGTGTCTAATGATGAAAGCGTGGGCGCCTGGGCCTGTCCACATTTGTGGGGCTGTAAATATCAATGGCAGGAGAGCAGATGGACTGAAAGGAGCAAGCTTTACTGTGGTGACTGCCACATCCCCACCTCTAGGGTTGTGGGACCCACAGTGACAACCCTGCGCCTTCAGAAGCCCAGAGGTGTCTCTGGCCACTCAGACAGCCAGAACCTGGCTAGATCACATCCACTATGTGTTTCCTGAATATCACTTTTTTTCAACTTCCTTGTCTTCTTTCTTCTCTTTTCTTATCTGCTTGTTTATGCCTTCTCTTTAATAGAAGTCTGGTTCAGCTGACTAAGCTTGAATTCTTTGCAATGTTGTTCTAAGCCTATGGCCAAAAAAGCAACTAAAAGAAAAACTTTAAACAACCTGATGCTTGTATACATCTGTGACTGATAAGGCTATGCATGCATCTGTCATTCTTCAGCAGAGAGTTACACCAGAAACAGAGGCTGCAGTTGTTATCTCTTGCTTTTATGTGACTTTAATTTGTGTTCAGGAGAGCCAGATCAGACTCCAGCAGAAAAAACCCAAAATGCCTCCCAGCTCATCTCTAAGTTTTTCTCCCCTTTCCCCTTCCCATTCCCTTTCTCCTTTTCCACTCTCTCCCCCATCTCCTGACAATGGCTCTTATCTTTAGCACCATCTCAGGTGTTGCCAAATGGAGAAAGACTTGGTCCTTTATATAATTTTTCTGAAGTTAAAAGAAAGAGTAAAAGGGATAATTCTCAAATCAAAGCCTCTGTTGATGCTTTTAAGTGCTCAACTGGGTGGTCGCTTTTGGTTTTCTTTTTTTTATCCTTAGTTTAAAAGTTTTAGTGGTGCTATTCTGCCATAGGAAAATGTTCTCATGAAATCTCTGCACTTCAAACTTCAAACATCATCTATTTGTTTATATCTATACAGAGACATGTTCATTCAGTACATTTGTACTCTGGACCAGTTAATACTCAGGAAATGAACATGGCTTATTTTTATTGAGAGCCCTCTGGCTTGTTACCTGGGAGGTTGAAATACTTTTTCATAAACCACAGCATCATAGAATGGTTTGGGTTGGAAGGGACCTTCAAAGATCATCTACTCCAGCCCCCCCTGCCATGGGCAGGGACATCTTTCACTAGACCAGGTTGCTCAAAGCCTCATCTAACCTGACTTCGAACACTTCCACTGATGGGGCATCGACAACCTCTCTGGGCAGCCTGTTCCATTGTCTCACCACACTTACCATAAAAAATGAGTTTTGTTCATAAGCTTAGTAAGTTGTCTTCACTTTCACAACATACCTGTGTTATGTAGGACTTTTTGGCCTTCAATACTGCAGTTAGCCCCTCAGCTACCTATTGTAGAGTGCAGCTTTCTCAGGGCCAGATCATCTTTTCCTTCTCATGTGCACTAAGCTGGAGAATTTGGGAGGAGAAAAAGATATCTGTACAAAACAAAGTAAAAAAACACAGAAAGGTGAGAAAGTTCCTTTCGGAGTGGGATATTTCTGATGGGACCCTGGTTCTGTGAAGGGTCAAAGTCAAGGAAAAGGTGCCAGTCTAAAGACTTCACACTCCTCCAATCAATCAGCAAGGAAGGCCTCTCCTCCACTCCAGTCTGGTTGCATCCCTCTCTAAAGGAGGACAACAGACACCACCGCTGTAAGAAACACCCATTGGGATCAATAGGGGTCATCATACAGCTCCTTCATGGGTATCATTATGGTTCACTGGTATCATTACATGAACACACAGCAAAAATCAGATTCTCAATCCAGCCTTCTGGTACTGTCAGGTGATTTTCTTTCAACTATTCTCCAATGTAAAACATTCAAACCACATTTGCTGCCATCCTCAAAGGTACCACAGTCTGAAGGCAAACAATGAAAGTGCTTCTGGGCATATCCACTTTGTACAATAGCACACATGGCTTTGGCTAGACTGTATTTCACAGTATATTGCCACAGCAAGCCCAGCACTGAAAGTGGCATAACTGGCTCAGGGTAGTATCGAGAGAGAGTAAGTAGCACTGAGAAGTAGGACACGGTGGGTTGGGCACGGTGCCATGCTGTACGCAGGTTCAAACTAGTGCCGTCTGATGATTCACCTCTGTAGGGTCATCTGGCTGTACTCAGATGAGTAACCCGTGTTCAGATCCTAGACCACATAGGTGCTCGTCCTAGGGGTCCTTTGTAACAATTCAGAGTAGTAGATAATTGAATAACTGTTTTACCAGGCCTCAGAGAAAGGAGAAGATGTCACAAATAGTTGCAGCATAACTTAATATCAGTTTGTTGGAGAAGACCCAGCACCTACCACATGTCTTCAATTCAAATTTCTGCTAGAGAAATAAAAAAGCAAAATGTCTCTTAGTGGAACTTATCACTAGGTATGTCTAAAACCTCCTGAGCTTCAAAAGCCCTGAAGGAACACGAATCCCACAGCTGCACCGTCTCCCATGTGTATCTCCCAAGTGGGCTATTCTTCACAGGATTCCCTGGGGGTGTCATTCTGGATCCCCCTAACCTGTTTCTCCTGGCTGGCCATGAGGCAGAAGCTTGCCCATTGCTGAAGGGTAACTGTGGAGCTTCTCATAAATGCCTCTTGCCTCCTGCTGGCTAGGGAAGAAGACTTCAAAGCCTCATTTTCATTGGTATACAGAACATATATCTACAGAAGCATTTCACTTTATGTATTCTTTATATTTCATCACAGTCTTAATTTTATTTCTTTATTTGTTAAATTCCTTTTTTTCTCTCATCCACTTGCATATGTTTGTGGATGACTGCCATTCAAGGTGGGCTTTTTGCTCTTGAAAGGACATCAGAAATCCACTAGGACCAAATAAGCCTGCATCTGCTCTGCGCAGGGCATGGAAATAGGGAGTATATGGAATCTAACTCAAAGTTCAGGTTCTTGGTAATGGTTGTCCTTTAGGTTTAATTGATGCCCTAGAGGAACATGAAGGCCAGAGTCAACTTTGAGGACTGAAGTAACCAGCCTTTGGAGTTAACCTCACTAACCGTGTGTGAAACCACTATTATGATTTCACAGTCTCATTAAGTATTAAATATAGAGCATGCCAGAAGTGATTTTGCAGTTAATAAAAATGTTCATCCATATAAATAATCAGACAGTAGTCTCATTACAGCTGTATTGCATGAAGCATTATTTGTAGAGAAGAGTTCTTAATCATCCACTTCAGTAAAATTTATAGGGAAACCAGCTTTAGTGAGTGAGTGAGTGAATTTCAAAGAATAACATGTTTGGTCGTGGATTATTCTTTCACAGCTGAAAAGAAAATCAAAGTGTTTTGAAAATTATTCTGAAAGAACAGAAAATTATAAACAACATAGAGTGAGTGACTTGTAACTGCCCCTTTGCAAACAAGATGAAAACAGAGGACTCGCAAAACAGATTCTGCCTCCAGCAAGAGAAGCTGATGTACAGACAACCCTCCTCCCCAACATAGGAATCAGACACCAAAGACTTTAAGGAACAAAAACTCAGAGAGACTTTCAAACCTTCCAGATGGAAGATTTTACCCTTTTACCCAAAGATCCTTTTACCCAAGAGACAGTGTTGACATTGCTAATCAGAGATGGCAAATATCTTTTTAACTCTCTCTGTGGTCCTCTGTGCTATTGTAAACAATATACCTAATAATAGCGGAAATAAAGTCTTTGATGTTGTTACTGGCTGGGAGCAGGGGATTTCAGATGACTGATGTACCATGTTAGTAACAGATGTTTTTACATTAATATGTATAGATTTGTAGACTTAAAAAGAAATCTTTTGGTTTTCTAAATAGCGCAAGCCAGGGAGTGCCATCCAAACAAAATGACGTGTTCCTCTGGCCACAGGCTCACCCTGGGAGTTCATGAAACAGGTGTTTGCCCATGCCTGTTGCCTTTTGTCCTCCTGCCATGCCCCACTATGAAGAGCCTGTCTTTGTGTTCCTGATGACCTCCCCTTAGGTAGTGGGGGGCTGCTGTTGGGTCTGCCTGAAGCCAGGCTGGACAAGCCCATCTCCCTCAGCCTCCCCTCCCAGGCCAAGTGCTCCAGCACCCAACCGTTGCTATGGCCCTACACTGGACATGTTTCAGTTGATGTCTTTCTTGCAATGATTGGGACAGATGGACTGGGCACAGTACTCTAGATGAGGTTCAACAACTTCTAATCAGAGAGGGATAATCCCTTCCTGAAGTCCTTTCAACCTGAATTATCCCATGATCCTGTGAAATGGGTGGTGGCTAGTAGGTCCAAGAAGCGTAAGGTAATAAAGGTGCAGGAGGTAAATAGACTTTATGTGAGAGTAGGTGGGCTGCGTAGGGTGATTGGGTGGAGGGGACGAAAAGATGAGGGGTGTTATCAAGAGAAGCTTTTGAGGCAACAAGGCAGAAGTCACAATAAATAATGCTAGAAAAACTCACCTCCAAAAGTTCAGTGAAAGGGTCCAAGGTTTTGCTAGAAATCACGGTAATCTTCTGCAAATGGAGCTGATGAAGTGATTAACCTCAGAAGAAAATTCCTGAAACAGAACCTGGTGATTTTAGGGTATAAGATAGTGCAGGAACTTGTGCTCGCTTGAGGTCTCTTTTCTATTATTATTGCTTTCAAATGCAAACACTGAGGGGAAGAAGTGGATACAAGAGTGCCTCCAGGCTTCTTGGTTTCTGGGCATGCTTTAGTGTGGCAGTCCACGGCAAAACCCCTCCCTCTTCTCCTGGCTGAGAAGGGAACATGAGAAAGCAAAGGGGAGGGCAACAAGTGAAACCATTGTGCCTCTGTGAGCTGGAGACCAGGCTTGTCACCGCCTCGTCAGACTGCATCCTAAGCCTCAGGCTATTTTGTGTTTTCTTAAAGCTCCAGTTGCTGGAACTGGGAATTGAGCCCTTATGGTTTTAGAGAACACCTAGAAAAAATTGAGGACATTGCAAGGTTTAGGGCCTAGAGAGTAAATACTGCCAAGCCTCTGTTTCACACTTTTCTCTTTCCTTTTTTTCCCCTAATCCCGGGAGCAGTTGGTCAAACTGACCACCATAACAGCATCTCTACCTCCTGGGACACTAATGATTGAATACATTGTTTGGGCAAACCTGTGGCGAACACGGGAGATGTCGTCTCTGGGTTTTAAGCTCTCTTTTTACCTGCTGACAATGAGGAGCTGTGGACACACATTTGTGCTAGAGCAGATGGTGGAGGAGGTGGGTGCTGGGCTGTTGGGGAGCAGCGGCAGTCCAGCCCCCAGGTGCCCATCTCCTGTGCGGTCTTCAGGGGCTCTATGCTGGAGAAAGAGGAGGAGGAGATTTTTGCTTTCACTGCAGCCGTGGCATAGGATTGGATGAAATACTTACTGGATTTGGAGCTATTTTCTACTACAGGTGGTCTTTCTTCTCTCGTGTCACTGGCTACATGCACCAACATGGTGGCTTACAAAGATGGTACAAAGGAGTGGCTGTGTGAGGTGCATTGAGAAACTGGGATGGGGCACCTGAGATACCCCACAGAGCCACTGGCTTGGTGGGTATGTGACTGGGCAAAATTATCCTCTTGCAGTAAATCATCCCTGAGGGGAGAAGATGAGAAATGCAATGTGCCCCAGCTCTGAAGGGTCATTAGTGCAGCAACTTCCTTGTACTGATTCCAATGACGAATGTGTTTGACTTGAGTTGTGCAACATCTGCTTTAAAAATTCATGTTTCCTTTTTCCTCCTGCCCCCAGTAGCCCTGTTGTGCTGTTTGAAAAATGGCTCACCTCTCTCCGAGACCGCTTTATATTCAAACAGCTAAACTTCTGCTTTTAACCAATGTTTTATTAAAAGATTCCCCCTGGCCTTGCCAGCTCTTTTGGGCAAATGCCTTTTCTGCCTTGCCTTGCAGATACATTTATGTGTTCCATCAAAGAGCACAAGCAACAGGTTTTGAGATAATTCTTGTCAAAATGGTGGAGGCAAACTTTAGTTTAACACGAAAGTTAGGCCAGGAAGCGAAAGCTCGGGTGTGCAGAGGGTGACCTATCCTGGGCAAGCCTGAACATGGCGTGGCTGCCTCTTCACACCGGGTGTGCAGCAAAACCAACCAGCCGAACAGAAGGTGTGCTGATACGGTACAGCTGATGGCACCGAAGGGGCTGGGTATTTTGGCTGTTTTGGGATATATTGCTGTTACTTGTAAGTAGATGTTTAGAAAATTTTTATATTCTAAACAACGACAGCTGGAGATGGAAAGACTGTCACGCGAGTATGTCTGAGAGCTAGTGTAACGCTATGATCACACAAAGAAAAAAATTATACTTTCTTACTCTCCAGAACAGTTAGGAGTGGACCAGGTTTATGTTGATCACAAATATTCACAGATTTTTACCATGTTTCCTGCAATAACACTAAGTCTACATTTGCATCTGGAAAATATTCTAGATGTGTGGCATGGAGGTTAAATTTTAACTGAGCTCTTTCATTATATAGCTGTTCTCTTTCTCATTTGTGTCTTGAATAAGCGTTGATAAATGTTCACATTTGCAATAAAATTCAGAGGAAAAGAGGGTTTCATCTTGGTTTTGCAGTGACCCTATCTGATCAGGGACTATTAATATTGATCATCCCAATCTAATTCAAAGCAGTGAGAAAAACTCAGGGATGTTAAAGCCTTGGGCAAAATTGTCATAATTTACTGTTATGGGGAAAACTTTATGGTTAGCTGCTTGGATTAAAAAATCCCTGAGAGTTTTCCAGAGGAAAGTTTTATTAAAGGCATGCCGTGTTAAATATAGTTATACAACACTCCCTGCTTACATATATAGTTATGTATCTGTAAGATCAAATTTCCTTGCCCATGTTAAATGACATTTTAGATTATTTAAAGGGGGAAAAAAAATCTTTAAAATACCATCTAATTCTTTGTATCAGTTGTATCCCCTGGATACAACTCCCATCCCCTGGGAGTACACGCTTAACCTACACATGTACATCCACGTCTATGAGTACATTTTAGGCAATTGTAGATGGTGCCAAAGTTACACTCTCAAACTTGTTACAGGGCTGGTAGAGTTATATTCTGCCCATGTTTATAGGACGGGTCAGACTATATGCTGAGAAACACTAAAAACCCAGCCTCATGTATCCCTTCATAGATGCTGAATGTCCATAGTTTGCAGACTGCAGCTTGGGCAAAATTCTTTTCAACAAATAGCTGTATATATTTAAGCTCAGGCAAGAGTTTTTCTTTGAACGATAGATTGTGAACACAGATCACCCTTGCCAGGTGGGTTTTTCTTGTCCCAACCTTGCGTCTGAATTTTTTTCTCTACAAAGCCATGGAAAATTGTCAGCTTTGAGATAGATAGCAATTTAGCTGGATCAATTTTCATTTTTCTGTATATGTGGCATGCTGCCAGCAGGTTAGAGTTGGGGGCCAAGGAGCTGGAATCTTAAGTTTTATTCCCAGCTGTGCCATTAACTTGCTCTCTAACCTTAGGCGAGTGGGTTTTGGTTTTTTTTTTTTTTAATTGCATCAACAGAAACAGGATGCCACCTCACAGGGCTTAATTAATGTTTGTAAAACATTTCAAGATTTTTGGATGAAGACAGGAATGATTCCACACGGTAATCATAATGTCTGATGGCCAGGCCCAGGGCATGCCAGCCCTCCAGTTGCAGAGCAGGCACTAGGACAATGGTATCAACCTGACATATGATCCGCTCGGTTCCTTCTCTCCCTACCTTAGCCACCTGCATCAACCTCCAGTTTCCTCTCTCGTGCTGATCATGTTAAAGCACTAATTGTATTGATTTTAGAGCAAATATAATTGATTTTAGAGTAAATCAGCTGGAGATTGCAGGAGAGATCTAGACTCCATTTAAATCGCTAGGGACCTCCCATACGCTTCGGTGGCTCCAGGGTGAGCAGGGGCAACATTTGCAGTGTAGTACTAGCCAGATCAATGCTCCAACTATGTTAATACATAAGACCATGTTGAAAAGGTAAGGGAATTCAGATGGACCTGATCCGACCCATTAATCATCTTCTTTATTGCTTAGCAATTTGGGCCCATTTATTTTCTTGTTACAGGCATGGGTGATATGGCTGACAGATAGACACAAGGCGGATCATTCTCCAATATCATGATGTCCACATTCACACAACAGAATTTGGCTTCTCCCCTGTTTTGAACAATAAATGGAGGTGAAAAAGATTGTGTTGCTAGTTGTGTGAAATGTTTTAAGTGAACTTTAAAAAAAAAAATAGCCTGGTTTACCACCAAATTAAATAGGTTTTTAGCCTAATGAATAGTGTCTAAAACTGCATTGTGTCACATTCTTGGATCTTAGATCCAAGCAAAACACCCACTAGTTCTAATGAGAACAGAATTCAAACCCCTTTGCAAAAATAAAATATGCAGGCTTGTAAGGCTAAAATTTCCTTAGTAAAGGAATTTCCTTTAGTAAAAAAAAATCCTCATTAAAACAAACAAAAAACAAACAAAAAGAATGAGGGAGAAGTGCCACTGAGAATTTAAAGTATCTGGGTTTGTTATCAAGAACTGCATACGTAATTTTTTTTGTGCATATAGATAGCCCTTAACAGAGCCCAACTGTACCCTGCTAGAATAACAGATCTACATCAGCCTCTGTGGAGAAATTTGTAAACAGAGAAGGAGAGTCACTGTGAAGTTTGGGAAAAAAATAACTATGAAATTCAGCTCTTGTGGAGCATAATATGGCTGTGAACGTGACTTACCTCTGTGGTGCAGCCATTTGTCATTGAAGCTAAAAATGTCTCATAGCTCTAAAGAAGAAGAAAAAGGGGGCAGGAAACACATTTCCTTAAAATTTTAACATGTGCCTGTTCAACATTTCTGCAGGAGCACCACAATGGTCAGAGCTATAAAAGCGCAGATACTTCATGGATGATCCGTTTATGCAGCATAGACTTTCTAATACAGCTATCAACATACAGACCAGTGTTTCTCAGAGCTGCTGGTAACTGCAAAGACTAGGTGTGAACTGGGTTATGTTTCTAAGATGCTTTTTAGATTAGGTTCTCATTATACCTCCAAAGTTCAGAGTTAACTTTGACCTTTGAGGTTTCTTTATTCCTCTTAGCATTGTTCTGACTTTCTATACTCTGAACTAGGATTTCAACAAGCTATGTTTAATGTAGGTGCTCCTAACAATTAGCCCTGTAAGTCACTGTCTCTAGACCCATACCCAGGAGCTGAGAGCACCATGAGGGGTGCCTGGACATGGTCGTGACTCTTGGTGCCAGCTCTGCTGCCATAGCACTGGACATAGATGGCCGGACCACGCTTGACCAAGGTCTGCTTATTGTGCCACATGCATGGCCAGCCATACAGATGCACTTTTGCTGTTTCAGTGCCGGAGCAGATTCGGTTGAGCAATGCTGCTCGCACCATGCCCTGGTGCAGTTAGTGTCAGGCTCAGATCCTTGGCAAGGGAAAGAAGATGGAGATCTTGGAGGCATGTTACCAGTTTGCCATCTAATGACTGTCCCACTTGAGAGTTAGCCTGCCTTTTGGCTTCCTGCATGTCAGCAAGGCAGAAAATGGTGCATTCACAGTGGTCCCAACTGGGGAGAGCAGTCCTGGGGGTTACTCTTGCAGCAGTCATTGCTCAGAGCAGCTCCTTCTGGTTTTGAGGGTTACATGCCTATAGAGGCAGCCATCTCTTCCCTCAAAGCTTAGCAAGGCTCAGCGATCTGATCCTCTCCCTGGCCCTATGGCTCCGGCCTTGCGGTCAACTCATCTGTCCTTGGGTTTGTCACTTGCTGGAGAGAGGCTAAAACTAGCATCCTTTCCCAGCAGATGGTTAACAGAAAGTTTTTGGCTGCGGACATGACAGTTGGTCATCAGTAGTGGAACAAATCTTCTGACGAGACTCTGAAATCACCCATCAGAGAGCAGTTGGAGTTAAACAGGAGCTAACCAAAGCCCAGCCTGGAATTTGTTAGGCTCAATCAATTCCCCAGAAAACCACATCAGCCATTAGCACAAACAAGCCGCAAACCTTAGCTGGCCCAGCAAGCAGGGCAATGGCCACGGCTGGCAGACTAGCGCAAGGGGACTGCGTACAGGGCAGAGCCTTGCAGCCCAGCTGGCAATCCTGCAGCTTACCCCAAGCAGCACATGGGTGCAGACCCACAAAGAGAAATTGCTTAAAAGTTTAAAATTAATAATTCAGGACTCCTTTGATTTGTGAGTTTTAACTACTGCAGAATGTGTGTCCTGCCACATTACTTCAACCTTGAAATGAAGTACAAATAGATGTGATTCAGACTCTAAATATTTAAAGCCAGAATCTAATCTTAGATACATTGTGTATGCTGTCATCTCAAAAACCTGATAAAGGGAGACAATGATGGACAGCACAAATTGAAATTAAATTCAAGCTCTGTATTAAAAAACTTGCCCTGCTAATTCACATGAATGATTAACCACAAAGAAACTTAAGTCTCTGAGTTACAGCAGTGCTGAAGTGGTCTTTGACGTCACTCTCTTGGTTAACTTCAGAAAACAATAGTCCAAAACCACCTCACAGGGAAAGGACATCACCTCCCCTTTCCCCTCTTTTCTCTCAGAGATGCAGCTAAACTATTAACATTTTCCAGTTAAATGGCAAACAAAGCGTTTCTAATCTTCCTTTCACTGGAAAGAAAGATAAAATCACAACCATAACCTAAATCAAAAGCTATAATAGCACTTGGGCAGTTACAGGCTCTTATTATAGATAGCCAGGTCAAAGCCATCAGCATATGAATCTTCACACACAGGGAGCAAAAACATAACTCGACACAGCTCTCTATCGAATATTATTGTAAGAGGATGAAGTACACGAGGGTATGACCCTATTAAATACCAAACCCGTAGCTCCAAAACAGCACAAAACCCAGATGGATGATCTCATCTCGAGCAGTAATGTGCCAGAATACAAATAGAGGATTGCAAATGCTTCAAGAGCACAAGGAAAGCAAAATAAGACCATGTTAAAAATAAAGGGTGGAATATATATTGGTGCCTGAGCGGAATGAAGGATGCTAGACCTGCTGCTGCTGAAATTGATGGTGGTCTTTCTGTTCCCTTAGCTGGACTTTAAGGCCTTATTATGGGACTTCTGGATATCATAATCATATAGCAGCCTCACAAGACAAACTTTAGTCCACTGTGTTGCTTTCTAGTTTGGGGCTAGCGTGGTGCAGCCACCAGTCTAGGGTAGAGGGTGCTGTAGACTTTAGGTGGAGCTTAGATCAACTCAGAAGCACCACTCGTACATCAGATATGAATAATATTGTATGTAACCAGTGGGGTTTTATTAACAAAACAAACACGACTTAGTTTAGACAGATGGAAATATTTTATATTTCAGTAAGGCCGTCTGCTCCAGCATAAGAAATCCACTTCTATCATTTTCCAGTGAGCTGAGCCTGGGAGGGCCTGAGTGCCCACGGGGCGCTTCGGGGATGAAAAGTGCATGACTAATCCAGACAGCGATTGTTCCTTCCTTGGGCTTTCAGAGGAATGTAGCATTGTGGTCCAGCAAGTGCCACCGAAACACAAGGTGAAAACCCACACGAAGAAGGATCACATGAAGAAGGACAAGGAAAGCAGCCAGACCCACAATAATAAAATTCCAAATAACATCCCGGAGGCAGTTTTACAATTGTGAGCATTGCCATGGACCCAGATGCAGCTGCAGGAAACATGGATTTTTGGTTTGTTTTATATCCCATGGATTGGTGTCCAGGCTCTGCAACTAGCAAGTATGATCTCTTACTGAATAGGCGCATAGCCACAGGAGAGGAAAGATTAAGGGTATCAAAGGAATACATTTTTCATTTCACTCCTTTCTTATTACAGTAGATTAAAAGAAAAAAAGAGAGTTTTGTTCAACATTCAATGTTGAGGAGAATTAAATAAGCCAAAAACATTGTTCAGAATTAGAGCACTGAATAAAGGATTTCAAAAACACAGTGTGTGGTTCATGGTGGGTTTTTTATTTCCTTTTAAGACGAGCCATATACAGCTTTATGAGAGCCATTTTCCTCTGTCCCACTGAAGAAATAGTTTCTTTCTGAAGTGTTCAATCTGTTAAGACACATAGGTGCTTTAAAAGCTCAAAAAAAAAGGAAAGCACTCAAACTCTCTTCTGGTTCAAATGACAATTATCTGAAAAGCAGCAAAGAAACAGGAATACATGGGTAAATGAAACAGCTTTTGATTGCCTGGATATGAATGATAGTAGGATTTGTCCTCTTTGGGAATGACACGCAGCAGCAAGCAGTATGCACCGGCAAGACAAAAGTCAGCCCTGAATGACTGGTACAATGGCAGTAATATTACATAGCACGGATGGTTATTACAAGCCTGCACAGGAGAAGCCACTTTTTTCTCTAACAGATGGAGAAATGCTCCTTGCCATAAGGGGACACCATCTGAAGAAAACAAAACCCTAAAAACTTCCTGATAACTGTGGGTCTGGAAAGTCTCTTTTCCTTCTCTTCTGCAGCGACTGTCAAACACCAGGACTTCCACCATCATTTTTAGGCCCCATCAAGACAAAGGCTAACAAAAGAGGAAGGCTGAAAGACCAACTCTAGTTTAAAATTCCACCTTTCAAATTCATCATTCATCAATTGAAGGAGGGTTTCTCAAAGTAAAACAGACAGAAACACAGACTAGGTAAGCACAGAGCCTGAGAAAACAGAATTACCCATCATTTTAGCTTGTGTGCTGCGGTCATTCATTCTCCAGGGAATCCCATGCTCCAGGCAGATCTGGCAAAGATCTGGCAGATCTGCAAAAAAAAAATCCTCTAAGAAGAGAGGAGCTTGTGTAACAGAGAACCTGAAAAGCTTCAGGCGCTGAGCTTGACTGCGTTGAGCTGGGAATGAGGGATGAAAGCAAGTCACAAGTACTGCGGTGCTGAGTTTTCCAGTGCAACAACTCTAGTGACTCAAAGTGCCAAATTTCAACCCCTCTGAGTGTAAAGCAGAATGCCACAGGACTCGAGCCAGCAGTTGGTAGAAAAATGGCAGCCAGACATCCTCCTTTAAACTCGTGAAGTTGACTGTCTCATTGCTCTGACAGGTATCTCTAGACAGAGGAAGAAAAAAAAACCAAAACAACTTCCCCCATAAGCTTTTTCTAAGAGAAGACAACAGACTTGGAAAAAGTCTTAAGAGAAGGCAATCTTTGCTCAGGATCAAGTTCTTTGGAGAGGAAGTCCTCAGAAAACTGTTACACCACATGCTCAGGTGCAAATGGGAAACCTGACTAGAACCTTAATTTATCAGGGTAAACTGAGGTGTTGCAGCCATAGGAAGCATGTGAAAGAGGGGTTTCCTGATCACATTCAAAAGGTTTTTTTAGGCCATGCAGGTACATACTACCAGGGCATACTGTGGTTGAAAATGGTTGCTTTACTAACAGGGCTTGAGAACCTGGAACAGTAAAGGGCTGGCCACAAAATCTCATCAGTGCTGGTAAGTCCAGGACAGCTGAATTTCAAGCTCAGAGCCATTTCAAGTCTTTATGCAGCTGGCTAAAAATCCTCCCATGTTACAACAGTTTGGGAATTTGTGAATTTATGAATTCCTGTTTGAGTTTCTGAAGTCCCTATGCGTTTTTGTTTATAGTGATGGTCTTCAAAATGTTGCCAGAAAGACCAGCTTTAGAGAGTGTGTGTAAACACAGCTTAGACTGTGAAGGCTGAGAAACATGTGTCCAACACAGCAGCCTGCAGAAGGGGAAGGCTCAAGTACGGCTGTAACAGACTGATCAGAGAAACCATCTTGAGGAAGCACTATGCCTCACATATGCAAGCTAGCCAAGGTCCCCTCCACCCATAACCACTTGCTTATATATATAGCATATAGAGAGTGGCAAAAAAAATCTAGTAAGGTGTCAGTGGGAAACCTGGCACTAAAGAATAGAGAGTAAATTCCTGGCCAGAGACAAAAAAACAAATTCCTGTTCAGCTGGGAGAGTTACTCTGTATTAGGCAAGCAGGGGCAGGGACCTTGTCCCATCATCTGAGATCTCTGCTTGCTTGTTTGGTGGTGAGGAGACAAGTGAACCCTTTGGAGAGGCTGAAATCAGCAATGGGATTCAGACCTGCTGGTGGTGGTTGACAGCCTGCACCCACCTCTGAACTATGGCTGGGACATGTCCAAGCAAGGGAGTTTTGTTCACAGCTGCCACTATGGAGTAGAGTGGCTTCTATCATGCAGAGAGAAGGTTCTTGTGCTCAAAGAGGGGTTGCAGAGGGGGTGAAGAGGAGGGAGACCCCCAGCGAGCTTTTTGCTTTTATTTTGCAGATGAACCAGATGGCAGGAGCAGCAGAAACCAAAGGAGGAGCATGAAGCCTTTAAGAATCCGATTGCTAAAACGTAGGGAAAACTGAAGCCAAAAACTAGGCCTGGACAAAGCAGAGCACCAGAGTGGAAAAACAAGCACTGGAGGAGCTTAGCCAAAAGGGGGAAGAATAAAATAAACCAGCTCAGTTCTTCAATTCAAATTCCAACTCTGTGCTCTCAGAAGAAGAGACTTAGAGAAACTGAAGAACTGGCATTAAGTCTCCTTTGTAGCTGCAGCTGCTCACAGTTATCTGCCTCCATGTTCCCTGGCAGACAGCACTGCAGCACCGAAAACCTGCAAATTTCCCAGGATGTAAAAAAAGGACACCAAAGAGGGACCAATGGATCCATCACAAACTCGCACACGCCTGCAGCTGCTCTGCATCAAGTCACTGATGGTGGGGGACACATAATGTTCCCTCTGAAAGCCCTACTTGCTCAAGCAGGGCTTTCTGATCTCTCTGGAGAGATGCTGCTGAGCGTGTATTTTAATTGGCTTTCAGGTCCCAAGACGAATTTTCATCAGGCAAGAAGACCTCGCTACGGGATGTTGCACTACATCCTCTCTTCTCAGGAGTACTCTCATTTTTCAGAGCAAATGCCCATAAAAAGGGCATGATGTCAGGCATACCATCTGCAGGATGTGCTGTGCTCCTCCATTACCAACCGCAGACTGACGGACGCTGCTGCTCTATCACCCCTGGAGGAAGCATTACAAACCCCTTTCAACACCCACCCCCTCCAATTTCAGTAAAGATCCCGTGACACTTGGTGGAAAACAACAACATTGTATTTGATTTACAATTAACAGGATTTACAAATAATGACAAAGAAACAGATTAGCCATGAAATTAGGATGCCTTTCTTGATGAAGGAGTAGCTGGCAAAGCACCTGTACGTAGAAGTCATGTACCTCAGTCCTAAACAGCGTAAAATAACTTACAGCCCAGGCAGGTTCAGGAATGATTATACACAAATGCAAGAAGTCGAATACAAAACAAACCAGAAAACCCCCTCCCAGCCTACTGGGCAGGAAACCAGTTCTGGCGAGGCTTTTGAGTTTTGGAAACTGAAGGAAAGGCCCACTGACAAATACTAGGAAATTTTCAAAAAGGGAGGGGAAAAAAATATCGACAAACAGTAAAAGTCACTGTATGACAACCTACTGGGGAGGGAGAGCGGGCAGCAGACACTGAGTTAGCTTGCTGAGAATCAGCAGAGTCCGGGCGCTTGGCAGGACAACGAACGAAGGAGTACAGATGGCAGTGCTTCATTAAAATGCTACTTTACTGCCAAAAACTTGCGAGACAAAGAGGAATAAAGTTCTCTGATGTGCAATACAGCAATTTAAGAAGACGTACCTAACTTTTTGATTTGTATGGAGCTTACCTATATTGTAAACACACACTTTCTGACAAGTTATTTCAATTGTCTTTGCTATGGGTTACGGTGTGTATTCAATCAAATGCAGCATTCCAAGGCTCAAAACTGACTGAGTGGTTTTCAATAGACGGGTATATGATATTTCCAATATCATACTAGTATTTTACATCACAAATACAATAAAAACAAGTGATGGTATTTCTAGGACAGTTCCAAGATTCAAATAAAAAATCATCAGAACCATTCTAAAATAAGATATTATACATAATCAAACCATGTTAAACAGCACACTCTCGTCAAGCAGCTAATTACAAGCATTCTGCTGGTCATGTTTTTCACACAAAAGTAATTCAATAGCACATAAATATTTCTTTTTCTGATCTGCTTCTTTTTTACAAAACCATTCATCAGATTCACAGAATTAGTACAAGTAAGGCACATTAGCATATATCATAAAACTCACAATAATAACAAAGAGTTGTAAAGTTTTAAGGACTAATTCCTTCTTTGCGGTGATTTCTGAACTGAATGAGACTTTATCAGTAGAACCCTCCTACACTGACATTACTCTTATTTCTGTCACAGCCAACTGTGGTGGGTGCAATACTGTGCATCACCATGGACATAAATAATTAAATTAAGAACCGTGTGTGGTAGCAAATCCCATTCTCAGGTCTTGCAGAGAAATCAGACCCATTGTTCACGATGTTCATTACGAGCATAGACTACGTTTTAGAGCTATATGGAAGTCAATTTCCAGTTATCAAAATAAAAGGGGATATTGCATGTGTCTCTGAGTATGTTATTGTTTTCATAGTACAAATATTGCTTAATGTAGAAAGGATGCTATAGTATTGAATTTACTTGCATAATGAATCCTAAATGCTGATGTCTCAGATTCTACTAAATTAAATGAACTATAGATTTTCCTTCTCCACCCCCCACCCTGCCCCCAACCAAAGGACTCTCTTTCCCACAGAAGATTCATTTACACACAACACAGATTTTAATTAGAAGCATAATTTACAGTAAAAATTTTTTACATTACACCTCTGCTATCAAAAAACCATGAAATCTTTCATTTAAAGTTGTAATTACACATTAAAAAATAGAACACTATTTCCTTAACAGGAAGAATGAATTTGAACATCTTCAGATCAGATTTCTTTATTGCGGCTTTTGAGTCAAAGGTCAGTCACTTTATTCTCTAACGCAGCTGCTATTTGCTGTAAACGGAAGGCAAGCTGCATTTTTTGTGCAGCTGGATCCTCTTCAAGTGCATTTATAATCTGGAATAAATAAACACAGAATGTTTAGAATAATTTAGCTTAAAATATACAACATAGTTCCCGGACCAAACGTTTGATACTACTTTGGTTGTAAAGTCTTTTGCAGTCACTCTGTACCAAAGATAAAGTCCATCTAGTTGACCCCATGTTCTGTTTTTACACAAAGGCAATAAAAATGATTGTCTCCATTACTTTATCTAAGTTGCTGTAATGTTTCCCATTATGCTGGGATCCAAGCAAATTAATAGGTAGTACTTTATCCTGTGAAATATTACATTCCAAGATGGAGCAGGCAGGGGGAAAAACATTTTTATAGCTAGTTAAGAAACAGTGCTTTTACTTACAGTGCACCCTACAAGGCTTAAGGGTCATTTACCAGCACTAATTAAGCCCCATCCCCATAAGCTTTGGTTATGAGAAGCTCCTGGGTGGTCCACACACAGGCATTAGGTAGGGCAACGCAAGGTCTCTTCTGTCTATAGGCAATATGATGAAGAAAACGGTCTGGCCACAGCATCAGGGAGCTGCCGGCAGGTCCCCTTTGGCTCTCACCAAGAAATGGCAGGACTCTGGCCTAGCACCACGTAGCTCAGAAAGCAAAGAGCTCGTCAGAGGAGCCCCCCAGCATCCCGCATGCAGCCTCTGCTGTACGGAATATATATATAGGAAGCTATGACTCTAAGACACAAGGGATTTGAAAACAAGAGCTAGAAAAGGTCAACTGTTATGAGAACGCTTTTCTTCAAATAGAGTTTTTTAGGGCTTCTCAAGATCAAATTTCAAAGGTTTTGAAAGGTTTTCATTTCCACCACCCTTTAGGGAAACTTTTCCACCAACTATTAGGTTTCTCCATTAGGAGAATGTGTTACACAGCAAAACCGTTCCTTTTCTAGAACTGGCTTTATTAATAAAAGTCAGACACTGTAACCAAGCAGAAACATTTAGCTCTGTTTAAATACTGTATAAACGTGCAAGTACAAGAACTGGAGAAATAGAGTTTGCCTGTCACTACCTGTGGTTCTTACTACTTGCAGATCATTGACAATGGAGATTAATGCAGTCAGTATCAATCTAGCCAATAATTTCACTTTGAAGGGCTGGTATAGCATTTGAGTTTCAAACACTGGAGCAAATTTGTTTAGAAATAATTACTTTAATGGACTTGTTTTTAAAGCGTGAAAACATTTTTACAAGACAGAGTTAATAAACACTTATTACAGTATTTGAATTGGGCCTAATTTAATTTGATATTGTTCCCTTAATTTAAACAATTACATCTAGCTATAACTCCTCAAATCTAGACTAAATAATTCATGATTATCTCTGCTGGTGAATATATCCTTCATATAAATGTGGACAATTAGAATGTACCCACTTAGTCATTGTCAAGCCCTGCAGAGATGCAGAAGGTACAGCGCATGCTGGGAACCACTGCGTCAGTAATAAAGACAAGGGCAGCTGCAAAATGTTCCAATTTATGCAAATTAAAACATTTTCATGGAAAATAAATAAGCTCGATTAATTTTACTGAATGGTTCTTGACAGATTATCTCCATAACTCTGAATTAGCAGCCTTTTCATCAGATGCACCTTGTTGTTATACAGTGATGTACATGAAAGAAGAGCTGCAGCTACGCACTGGGGTTTGCTGGCCTGCCACTGACGAAGTCCCACAGACTGGTGACTCCACCTGTGCCTGCCACCAAACGTGAAACCGTGACTGGAAGCAGGGATACAGGGGTGTGGAAGAATATGGGCTTTACGGTTCATCTGTCATCCAGGGTCCCTGACTGTTTCTGTAAGAGGTCAGGCCACGGACACGTTTGGAAAGGCGTTGAAAGCCAGCTTGGTTAGCACTGGGGATGAGGGGCGAGGAAACCAACGCCGTCGGGTTCGCCTGCATTCCTCTGGCTGCTTTCCCTACTGACCCTCATTGCAAGACTTCTCAGGGTGATTTGATTTTCCCTGCTTACATCTGTTTAAAAGCTGTGACAGGCCGGCTGCTCCTGTATAAGGCAGCTGCAGTGAAGCTGAGGATGAGACTCTCTGCCTTTAGTGCTAAATGTAACTGAAAACACGAACTGTGCTGAGGTGCAAGACAAACCAAAGAGAGCTCACATGTGCTGTACTCCTTTTTGGTTCAGCATCTGTTCTTACTTGCTTTGATTTAATTCTGAGAGTTTTCTGGAGGCATTCATTTCCATGGAAACCTTTGAATAAAAGTTTCCTTCTCTCTTTTTGTTTTCAGATTAAGTTTGGAGAGCCATAGCCACAGCCCAGCTACACTGGGATATTCTTTGTCCCTCTTTCCACAGGGTGTGAAAAACCTAAGAAATGTTTTGGACTGAATTTGTGAGCCTCCTTTTGAATCAGGCTATATTCAACAGTTACTCTACTTTGGTTTACCTTGGGCAGGCACTTCATTTGGCATGGCAAAACAGGGACGGTAGCATGCACGGAAGTCTTAAGTGCATCTTAACTAATAAAAAAGGCATGGCCCCATTCCTACAAGCAAAACAAGTTTAATGGATTGTTCCTAATAAAAAAACCACTGGCTTGAAACCTGATACAGCTCTGATGACTACTTTTTGCTCGGTGACATTCTTACGTCCTCCTGATTCTTAGGAATTAGGACTGTAGAACTGAAGAGAAATGATTTTTAAATCTATTTCTATTTCAGATCTTGTTAAACTATCACTACCAAAACTGGATAGCCCATAATGAAATTGTTCATTTATAAGAACACACGCTTGACCAGTGTAATTGCCAAGGAAGGTGTGTAACTGCAAAGTTAGAGCTTTCTGTTCAGCATTGCTTTCACTTGATTATCCAGGGGATTCCAGAGGTTGTTCCTTTACACTGATGTTAGCCGTCATAACTTTTTACCATTGATATTAAAAAATGAAAACAAAAGCTGCAACTTACCTCATCGTAGTATTTGTTAGTATACTGGTAGAGTTGGTGTAGAGCCACAAGCGTATTTAAGGAATCGGTATGTGCCTGTTGAACAACACAAGCGGGCAGCAAACGCGTCAAAATATGATCACGACAGCTAAAAGTTATGCATATGCACAACTGTTGGATACAACATACAAGATTTCCAAATGCAAGCTCTGCATCCTGTAACTTTTGTTAAATGACGGTTGAGGCAGAAAAAAAGGGTGAGAAAACTTTTGTTTGGTGACTTTTAGATCAAGACTTTCCCGCTGGTGTTTTTCCAGCCTGCCCACAACTCTAACACTGGAGGTGGAAAATATTTTGAACTCTGAACGTCAAACCACAGACTACAGCTCAAACATCTGTTAACAACATGGGTATGTATAACTAAAATATTTACTCAGTGCGATCTACATATTGTTGAGATATTAAGCATTGATTCTGTCACTGTCATGGCTGTTTGAAATCCTTTCTCCAGCTCTTTTAAACTCTTTGAAATTATTCACACCTCACTACAGCAAAGGTGTAACTCATCAAGATCACGAGCACATGTACGTTTGGAAAAAGCCATCTGAATCATGAAGATGGAAAGGGGGGGAGAGAGAGAGACAGAGAGGAAAAGGTCTTTAAATGAAGCAGGAAATAACCCTTCCATTACCTCTTCCTCCCTCCCCCCCGACATTTAACTTATTTAGTGAATGTGCTCTACCTGTCTAAACAGATTTTTTCATTCAAACGTATAGGATTCATGTCTCTAGCTATGCATTTAGTCTTATAAGTTAGTTAAGAAAATGAAGAATTGCAAAATATTGCTACTGGCATAAATGATTACCCAAGGCATAAAACAGCAGAGAAACGACCATCTTTCCTTGCTCTATAAAAGTAAGTTCTAGAGCTGGTCAAAATTTGCAATGTTCAATCACTCCTTCCATATTAATTTTTATCATAATTTATAATGTAAATAGAAAGAATCAACATATTCTGCTGCTGTTAAAACATTCTATTGAATTTACTTTTAATCACCAGACGTTTTAATTTTATATACATTTCAATTTGTGTAATAAATAAAGTGAACTGGAAAATGAAATGACACTGCAGATGAGTTTTGTAGTGAATGACTGAAAATAGAAATGCTCTCACGAGGATGTTGATCTGCAAAATGTTAGGTCCTAAGGGCACTGAAATAAACAAACCACAAAAAATTCCCCAAACATCCTCCTTATGCTAGAACTCTTCAACTAAATTAAGCAAATGAGCAAACCAGCCAGTAAGTACACTGTCTCTTTGCTCAGGCTCAGCAACATCTTTTAAGACTGGTGAGGGCCTCTCCTGGTTCTCCAAGTTAAATCGAGTGCTTTGAAGGCACGAGCCTGCTCTAGCTAAGCTGAAGGAGGTTTTGTATTGTCTTTGCTCCTACCAGTCTCCAACTAGAGTCCTCAGCTAGCAACCACCCCCCTCTGCTCTCCTCCATGGGAGGTAACTCCCAATAACCTATAATGCAAAAAGAAAAAGTGCCACTGAGCGAGCACATGGTGAGCTTCTCACATGCAGCGTAAAGCAGAAGTATTGCCCTCGTATAGACAGCTCTAAAATAGGCTATACTTAACATATGTGCCTCCTCTTTCATTTCTGGAATCTAATTTTTGCTGTGGTAGCACTCTGAATTCAGTCATTACTTGTTATCAGTATGATCAATGCTAAAAACCCTCTATATGCTGTGGAGAGAAAACACAATTCAAGAGTACTGTAATTTTTCCACAACGGATGTTAAAAAATCTGAACACTTTGCTCTGGCACCTACATCACTCAGGTTAGTGATGATAACCATTCTTGGTTCTATTCAATAATCAACATTTCAAAGGGCTAAAAGGCACGACTACACTAAACAGGAGTATTTCAGAGATTTATGAAATAACTCATTTGATGTTTGCACATACAAAAGCCCCGCTTGTTGAGTTAGAAAGAGAAGACAAAGAAAAACAGTGCTGTACTTGGTTCCAATTTCAGGACAAGAAAATGGAATTTATTCTTACCCTAGAAATCTCTGCTAGATGAGTATTCATGTCTTGGTCACTAACTGGCACCATCTGACGAATACCTTTGTAGTAACTGCAACAGACAAAAACAGCCTTTCAATTAGGTGAAATACACCGTGGTTTTCTAGTAATTCTGTTTTTCAATTTTGCAGTTATTTTAAAAATGCTCCCTAATAATGCAGGAGATGCTCTACCACAACAGACCAATGATTCCTTTAGTAATCCTGCCTTCCAACAGTCATTAGTACCTTCACAACAGAGGCAAATAGTACCTAATTGTACAGGGCTATATGTGCTGGTTTTGGCATATTATAATATATAATAGAAGTTAATATATATTATATTAATAATCAATATATTACAATAGATAATATATTTTACCTATTAAACTGTCTTTATCTCAACCCACGAGTTTTCTCACTTTTACCCTTCCGATTCTCTCCCCCATCCCACCAGGGGGGAGTGAGTGAGCGGCTCTTGGGGCTTAGTTGCCGGCTGCGGTTAAACCACGACACCATACCACAGGAAAGAAATCTATTTATAATTGCAGCCGACAATTATTTTAGGTCTTCAAACTTTTGAAGTCATGAGCTAGCAAGAGTTTTGTCCTGCAGCAGATCTTCCATGGTATTCACAGAATTGCCAATTAGTAAATGAACAAAGTCAGAGATGGAATAGAAAAATGTGTTTGTCAAAATGTTTTCAGGATTTGATCTCTACTGAGTTATGGAAGTGCAGTGTTGTTGGTTAGACAGATCGTATGGGTAACAACAACCACTGCAGAAAACAGCATCATATTTTCTCCTGAATAAATCTATCCATCTGTCTGCACAGACACGAAGATGCACTGGGTCATAACGGCGTTCCATTTCAACGCTGCCAACGCCACCACCAAGGGAACATTTTAACATTCAGGTGTAAAATTTTTAATGTTTGACAGTTGACTTTGACTACCTCAGCATTCGCTTTTCCTCTTACACAGGCTTAAAGCCATAACAACTCCGAATAAGCATGAAGAGAGTCTATACTTACTCTTCCACCATTTTCTTATAGTTAGAGATTTCTTTCGCGTAAAGTAATTTATTACTCGGAGAATCCTGAAAAATTTATAATAGAGAGAAACTTGGTTGATTTATGAACATCTCTAGGAAGCAAAAGAAAGTCAAGAACTGAAGATCAAGCCTCTATATTCACATGCACTTCAGCTTTACAGATATTCACTTTTGGATGCTTATTAACATTGGTGGGGTTATTTGTCCTAAAAGGAGGACGTTTACACACAACATTACTGTTGAGTTTTACAAATATATCAATGCAAGGTGATACTAAATTATTGGTGGATGTGAAATAATCAGTTCTTAAACTTGCTTTTTACAAAAGCAGTTGCTATTTTCTCCTTTTTATAAATATCAATTGGCAGACTACACAGTAACACTGACATGTTCACCAACCTGTTAAGTGGTGAAACGCTAACTTCATTATAAAACTGAAAAGAAACTATGAAGGCTGTATCTCCTCAGAGAATGTGAGGATGCCCTTTGTCTTGTCAGGCATGAGCGTAGCCAGGGTGTAGAATGCAAATCACTTACTCTGCTTAATTTGTGCTCTGTTCTTGTGCAAGCATCCATGAAAGTCTGTGCAATGACTGACAAGGAAGCATCCACTACTTCGTGAACATGAACATCAAAGATGAAATGGGGATTTTTCAGTATGTTTACCCAGAATCTAAGAGGCAGGCTGCAAAGCAAGGAAAAAGATAAATAATCCTTTCCACACAATAAAAGTTCTACAACAAGCAAATCACATGAAATTAAATACGGGTTTTGCATTTTGATCTCCTCACAACAGTGAAGCTTAATTTTTTATTTCAACATTTATACAAGCTATCTGCTGTCTGGTTTCCATGTCTGAAAACCAAGCCTTTACATCTCTCACAGAAAAACTCAGATGAGAAGAATCTCAAGTGCCCCAAAATAGCAAGAGAAGATGTCTGTGTGGCTAGAGAAACTACCTGAGTAGTATTTTATTAGATTTTGTGCTTTGACAGGTAAATCGAGTCCCATTTGCCTCTTGCTTTTCTCTTCTCTAAGGAAAGACAAAAACTAAAGTGGTCAATCTGCCAGTAGGTAGGCTGGTTTCATTTTTGCAGCTTCTAGGCTTATGGGGAATCCTTTTGATCATATAAACATATTATTGCAATTAAAAAGATTCTGAGAATTATAAATGCCATTTACTTTGATTTGTAGTAAGAGTGCCAGTACATACCTGGGAATTACACTCTCATTTCTCTGCAATACAAGTATTACTCTGTTCATACCGTACCTGTTTGTTTTCCAAATGTGAATGGTATCTTCATCCTTGATGTCATGTTTTTCTGCTTGCTCATCAAGAAAGTCAAAGAAGTATTTCACAGCTGGTGGCACCACATGGTTCGAGTTGAGCACGCTGTGAAAGAAGTTATCTACAAACTGCTGAAGTGTCCCCTAAAAGCAAATTTAAAAAAATCCATTACATTTGTGTTACAGGCTGAACTCGGTGCCATCCTAGAATCTTTTATTCCTATTGACACTAACAGCCCATAATCCAGTTGCTTCATTCTGAGTGCTAAGGGTACTGGGTGACAAAAACCAAGGAACTTCTTAGTGCAGTGACCTTGCAAACTGCCAACACAGTAAAGACCTTCTAGAGAACAATTTTATGTTCTAGCCTGAAAGGTTGTGACTTCACCAGCTATTCTACTGTTTGCACAGAAAAGTGTGCTTTCTGCTTGACAGAAGAACTGGTTGCTAAGTATACAATACATTTACAGTTCAGGGTCGTTGTTCACATAAAATAATTGTTAGCCATTTTTTAATGGTGTTGCAGCTTCCCACCTCCAGGTTCTCTGACTCCAGAGCACCATGCAATTTTTAGAAAGAGACTGAGAGGAAAAAGTACCAGTGAGCATTTGACTTTTTGTCATCAGACACCCAATGTGGCCCAGCTCCATAAGCTCCACCAAGACCAAGGAGTGAAGCATCCCAGGAGGGCTATGTGCTTGGTTGGATTCCTGCATCTGCCCGGACCTCAGAGACTGCAGCCTCAGAGACTGTCCCCTTGTTTTAGAGATGACCCTGTTGAGGCCACATGCAGTTTGTCCCTGCTCAGCTGGTCAGCCCTACGGACACATCTGAAGGGCTGCATCCTCTCTCTCACCATCACTCCAGCTGCCAGCCTCAGAACAGGGCAGGGACTGAGAAGGCAAGGAGCCCTACACCACTCTGCTGTCAGCAAGGACACATGGGCAGTCCTTGGGTTGTGGGGGTAGCTGTGGTCCCAGCCATAACAACCTCACCGGCTCTGTATGAGTTAGTAAAGCTCCAGACTGGTAATAATCTATAAACTGGCTATTGGGAATAGAAAAACAGCGGCTGCAACGGAGTTATTAATAGAAGAGAGGGGTGTAAGCATCTTGCTGGCTCTTTGTCCTGAGTCTACGTCACCTATGCACAGACTTTCCTTCACATCCACTTTCGCACTTGGACAAATGGCCTTAGCTGGAGCCAGACCACCCTCATTTTCAAGAGGAGCCTGGCTTTAGGGTCATTAAACACATTATTCTGAATTCCTTCTGCACAGAGGAATGCTTCACAAAATTATTTCGCCTGTGATCCGTTCTGCAGTATAAGCACTAAAAATACTCTAAAAAGACCATTATTATTTGAAAATGTTTTTATTTTTCTAGGTTATACTGCAGCATTGGTCACACACAAGAACAGGAAAATATAAGGCTCTGCAGCAGTTTATAAAGCATTTGGTTCAAAAGAAAACCCAACAAAATATTATCTAAACAGGTGGCACAGAGGAGAATATCCATCTTTGTCTTGCAAGAAAAATCCTTATTTAATGAACACATAATCATGGTTCTCAGCTTTGATCGGGAGTTATACTTTATCTCTTTCCCAGTAATGTTCCTCAGGGCGTATTAGTTACTTGAAGCCCTGAACACCAGCTTGTATGTACATGACATATATTCAAAACTGGAGCCAAACACATGACTAATAGTTGCATCATTTTCTTCAGTTGTACCTCAAAATCTATAGAAGTAAGGTGTAACCGTGGCACATCTGAGCCCTACCTTCACAGAAAGAAGTCTGGTCAGGTAGATTTCTGTAATAGCTTTGGTCCTCTCTTTTTCTTTCACGCTGCCCCGCTTCGATTTACCTTCATCTATTTCATCTACTGGCCGGACTAGATGCCAGACCTTATTTTCATCTTCCAGGAGTGCATGCCCTAGAAACAGTAATCGCAATCATTACAAAAAACATCTCACACCCAAAACAGCAACACGAAAATAATCATATACATGTAAGGTCTTTGTTCCCTATCCTTAACATACCTGTCCTCTTGCCAAGAGGACCTAGATTATTCTGTTCCTGTCCAACATATACAACTCAAGTACTAAATGTTCAATAATACATCAGCTGAAAAAGCTTGCTTTTGTCAAGAGCAAAGGGAGAGGAAGGAATCACACAATAAGAAAACTCCTGTTCGGTCACATAAGCACAGTATGTGTATTTTTTGAGGTCTACACACTGAAGTACTCTACCCCTTTGTGACTTCTTGGAGACATGATCAAGTTACAGAAACGCAGCTAGGTCTGACCCAACAGCCACCACAGAAAGAGCAATCGTAGCCTGTTCCAGGTACAAAGCAAGATATTGTTGTAGAGCTTCGGTGAATTTTGCAGTGGCAATTTAAGAATTTACGATCTCAACTTTTTTTCTAGGTACCACCATTACAATTTACATTTTTACCCTAACTGCTGAGTTCAAAGTATGGTACCTCAGTTCAAACCTGTCTTTATCAGCATTTGACCAGCACCACTTGACTTTGCAGCTGAAAGGAGGAAAAATGCATCCCTTTGCTGAGAGGACATAAACTCCAGCAGACAGAGGTAATGACTGCAGCAAATTCACAATCCATTATAATAAGATTTTTTAAAATTTGTTTGTCAGTAGTCATAGCTTAAACCAGAGAAAGAGACTCACATCAAGTTTGTTACCATCTAGCAGAAACAGGAGTAAGCACCTGGATGACAGCTCATCTGATTACAGTGCCTCGCTATGCTATCCATGGCTTGGTCATGCATCTGGTCCCTGAGCTTAGTTCAATGACCACGCAGTGGAATAAAGGGAGTCCTGAATTTCAGCATCAACATGAACATTCAGACAAACTCTGTGCTTGAGAATCTTTTGTTACAAAGAGTTCTAAGAGAGATGATACAATTGTTTTAACTTGCAATTAATATCCCTTGCAAAAAGATTCTGTGTCACAACCTTAGTTTCAAATCTCCTGGTTCTACATGTTCTTCCTTTAATTTCTGATTTTTTATATCTACTCAGCATAGTCCCTAAAATCAATGGCGCTTTTCCAGTGGAACTTACTGAATCAGTGCATTTAAAATCATTGACATCTTAAAAATGTGAAAGTTATTTTTCCCACAAAAATTGTGATTCAGCCCTATTGCACAACTTATTTTGCATTACTGCTAAGTTTTATCCTTTAATATACATATCTAATGTAACCGAATCCCAGTTACAGCAGAAAATATCACTTTCTAATGGCATGAATTTTGTCCTTTCAAATTTTTGGCCATAGTAGTTTATTAACTAAGTTCCTCAACAGCTACATTAAATTTACCAGCTTGCATGTGTGTTCAATATTTTACATCATAGGGGAAAATACCATTTATGTGTAATCTGGCCAAGCCAATACTTCTGCTTGAATCTACTTCATATATCCTGATGAAAAGCATTAGCTATGCAGTCTTCTGGGGCCTTCACTTCTTTTTAACCAGGTAGGGGAAAAAAAAGAAATCCCACATTAAATCACATTGTCCTTTGAGAGTCCTTAATTTGACTTGGAAGTTCATGTGAATGAAGCAAGAAAGAAATAAAAGCTATCACTTTATTTTGAAGCAGCTGCGATTTCGCAACTGATACCATTCATAGCAATCATCCACCAGTACAGTAAGAACCACTGCTGGGCCTGAAGTCTGGAATTTCTTTTGCAATGCCTGTTATTTACTTTTGTAAATTAACAGATCAAATCACGCAGTTAGAGCAGAAACTATTTTCCAGCCTTATGTCAGTTGCTTGGCACACTTCTGCTTCCTCCTTTGATTCACAGGAATTTATCCTCTCTTTGCCCTCCTGATGGTATATAGCCCAGTTTAACTTTAGAGGGAAGGGAAACAACCAAAGGCCAGATTACTGGCCCTTATGTGCAGCTTAATTTGGCCTGTGTTTGTTTAGCAGCAACAGAATTGGCTACTAGTGAAATAGTAGTAATTTCATAGGAAAGTAGGGATTAAGAGACTACAGCTCAACCAGATGAACTTCTGCAACACAAAGATCCCACTTCATTGCTAAAAATAGCAAGAAAGAGGAAGAGAAAATCAGAACATGGGGCAACAAAGCATGTCAGCAGTACAGTTGCCAAGAGAAAATAGCATTTCTATGAGATAATATTTTCCCCAATGGAAAAGTAGGCGGTGAAGAAAATAAAAGGTGGGGGAAAACACCTCCCTTTTTATTGCGGTAGCCACATTATGTGTCAAGCTGTAAGCGGGGAGAAGACTCTGCCCACTGGGTCAAATGCTTCCCACCGAACTCTTTGTCTTGGCCCTCGGGCATTCTTTGGCCAATATAAAATAACGCTGGAGGGGGTTAACGCCAACTATTGATTGCGTTGACTAATTATAGTGGTATGAACCATGATGTAAACATGATGGAGACAAGTGAGATGGTGACAGGCAATGCAGCCCCTTTCCCCTTGCGTGGCCTGCAGCAATTAGCTTCCTTCCAGTCTCCTCCCCCCCGTGAATACACTGCTCCATGGAGGTGAAGGAAGGGCTGCCCTACACGGATCTGCAACCCTCTGTCTATTTTTATTCAGAATTAAAAAAGGGAAAAAAAAACCCAGAGAAAAACCCCAGAATAACAGACCGTGTTGTTTTGGCTTATAGTTCAGTACAGAAATACTAGCATGAAACCATTGAAACCATTCTCCATCTTGATACAAATCAGTAATTGCATTTATTATCTCCAGAGGCAAAAGATGCTGCATTTAATTTGTCACAACCTCCAGCTTCTAGTGTCTTCCTGTTAGAAGCTGTGAATCAAAAGCAGCATGGAAGCAATGCCAGGTTTTAGAGCAACATCTCTGAACATGGTTTTACATTTTCGTTCCGTGCAAAGCCTAGTACTTTGGCAGACAGTCAATGGCTTCAGCTGACACTTCTCAATGCAAAAGGTGCAAGTTAATGAGAGACTTTGAATAAAAGGAAAACCACTTCATCACAAGCCTCATTCATGGAGCTGGGACAGGATTTCTATTTATTCCAACCCTGTAAATCCCTGTGTCATATAAATGTGCATGTGTGGGAGGGTAAGCCTCTGATCGTCTCCCTTTTATACACATAGCGTCTCACAAATCACTGTCACTGCAGGCTCTTGCTTTGCACTAGCTTTGTAACATTTCATAGCTTTCCAAAACAACAAGTTGGCACCAGATAGCTCTGAGGACCCTTTGGCGCTAAAGAAAACGGGCTAGCCTGGCGTGAAACGCTGTCTTCCCAAATTTGTACGCTACCATGGTGCAAGACAGGGTGTGGAGAAGAAATATGGTGGAAGTTGTCTTCGCTCCATACTTTGGGATCTGAATTCTCTCTGTAGATTTTTCTCTCATGTACAAGAGTCCTCATATGACAGCACTGTCCTCAGAAGTCTGCTTTTCCTTTAAAATTTAGTATGCCACATTTATAACTAAGGAGTTCATCTTGGAGTACAGATCATGTATGTTCAAAGAGCTTCATCATACTGAATCATAGCTAAAGATATAATCATAGAGAAGGAGGAAAGAAAAAAAAAACCAACAAAAAAAGAAAACCACATGGTCTGGTCCTCTCCTGCCTGCCACAAGGGTAGCGAGGTGGGGAGGATGAGGACTAGGAGCCCAGAACAGGAGACCGAACACTGCTCTGTGTTAAGAAAGCAAAGCAAGCTAAGGACACCACCAGGTTGCATTCATGGTCCACTCCGCTTCTTTAGAGTGGAGGCGACTACCGCCTCAGCAGTTATCTCAGCAATCAGTGCAACCAAACTGAAGAGGGACTAGGAATCAGCTCCTCGCCGGGCTGCACTTCACTGCCCTCTATATTAAACTGGATGGCTTTTTAAGTTAACATGCTGGGTTGGCACCTGCTGTGCCAGAGTAGTCACCAGTTGGCCAACTACGGCAGGCACTTGCAGTAAAGGGGTGAGAGGATAGCAGCAGAGGTGTAGCCACAACCATTAGAAGACCCTTCAAGGATGCTGGAAAAAGTCTCAACAGAAAGCATCCAGCAGGACAGAATAAAAAGTAAATGGCAAGTAATTCTGCCCGTCCTACTTTCCTGGCCAACACTCAACACAAATGAAATGGAAGTCTGCACATTTTTGCTAAATAGCAATATATGTCAGAGCTATCAGCTGAGACCCATCTTCTTGAAAAATGTACGTTTCTGGCATATTATTTCCAATCTGTTTGACTGCCCAGCCCTTAAAAACTATTAAATCTAAGATCAGTAAATCTGTTTAAAGGAATGAAACTATTAGGTGAAGCAAGGACTTTTGCAATTAATGCTAGACAGAAAAGCATATCAAATGAATTCACAGAAGGAAGAATGATCTCAACAATTATCGTTCCATAAATCTACCTTCTACCTTGTGTAAAATAACTGAATATAAGGATAAAAAAAGGAGAAACTGAACATCAGAAATGTAAAGGAAACACATGTGAGAAAGAACATAAATTTACAAGTAAATATTTCCATAAAAATCTGAGTGCATTTTGGGCTGTAGTGGATATTGTGTCTCAAGAAGCTTTGAGATAAAGGAAATTGGTCTAGACAGAATACTAACATGTAGAAGTAAAAGCTTTAAAGGACAAGTTGCAAGCTAACAGGCTGTCTTTTGTGTTGAGAAGTCCAGCATACTGTAGCAGACAGCAATATAAGAATTATGCAACAGCTGCTTTAGTGATGTGAAAGAGAGGAAAAATTATAAGGAAATTCCTGACACTAACTTACAATGGACTGCAAACCTCAAAAAGAACAAAGGAACTGTGGAAAACACTGCATCTAAAGAGATAACATGTATGGAATGAACAAAGCCAGCCAACAAACCTTGGAAAAACCAAGCTAGCACAGCTGGTGAAACATCACTCAAAGGGAGGGAGACACAAAATATGAATGTACAGAGACAAGTTTGCAAGGCAACATAGCTGTAAGAAGTGCAATAAAAAATAACATCAGATCCATTATGTCACAGAGACGGGAGCTGGTCTCTACTGTGGTTCATCTAGAACACTGCATTCAATTCTCAGTCTAATAAGAAGTGGAAGAAATTTGGAAAGAAAAGGAAGAAAAGGAAGAAGGAAGGAGAAAAAGAGATAAAGCTTTGGAAAGATGAAACATACGGTTTGACTATAGATGTAGTGGGATTAAGAAACAAAATATGCAAGGAAATGTTTGCTAAAAGTGCTTTCTGTTAAGCTGGGGTATGGACTCACAGCAATTACGGTTAAAGCCCCATTATTTAAGGTTTTTATAATGAGGACAAAGAAAGCCATTGCAAGTGTGCAGTGGGTAACACATAACAAATAAGCCCTATATAGTCTGGTGGGGAATATCTAGCTCCACAGACATGCTCAATAAACAAGATCGACAGCAGTGTCACTCTCTCTGTGTGGTTTTTGACTTCTAGTCATTTTGGGAGGTAGTGAAGCCTCAAGATACTTACTTTCCCCTGGGACATCTTGCTGATTATCCTCGGGCTGCTGGGAAACTCCCATTTTTGATAAAATGAGTGTGGCACCATCTCGGACCTTTGAAAATACAAACACAGGGATGTTATTCGAAAGAAGTATGCACTACTGAACCTCTTTCTTAACACCTAAACTGCGGTTTCTGTACTCTTTTGCAGGGAATCTAGACCTATGATTAATGCTGCCCTTCAAAGGCTTCTTGGGCAACTGGCTCTGCAATTCAGAACAGATTCCCCCTCCCCCTTTAATAAGAGATCCCATCAACACCTCCTCTGAGATTACTGAAAATGCTAAAAGCATCTCCAAGACTTCAGTGGTTCCTCAATCTGGTGTGGGCGCCCTTTGTACAAAAATGGGGTTTATCATGAAGAATTGGACCTGTCTGTTTTCTGAGGGAAAACTTCTCCCTTTCCTAATCAGGATATCTGTTGCTAGAAAGCAATAAATAGCATACAAAGGGAAGATAAGTGGATTGCAAATGCTTGATAGAGTGCACAGTACGAAACCTAAAACAGACAGTACAAAACCGTCAACATCTGCTCTCCTGACTGGGCTGCTGAACAAACCACATCAACCCAAAATCTGTTTAGCAGCAGAGCAAGGACAAAGGTAATTCTCAGGGGTAGGAAGTGGTAGAGAAAAGAAGAGATGAATACGAGACCCAGCAGAAGGAGCTTTTGAATGTTCAAAGGGGAATTTGGATTTGGACACTGCAGTGATGAGGAAACCAAAGTGCTGGCATTTAGCTGATGTGGTTTTGGTAAGGTGTTTAGGCAATATGTCTAGACCTAGCCTTTCTCGCTCTCAAGCTTTCACTGCCTGGACCCACAGCTAGTATTTTTTTTTTTATTCTTTATGTAGCACAGAAGTTTCTCTAAAAACAAAGAAAGATTTTAGTTATTACTAGAGAACAGTTAACAGATGCGAACAACTGCTCTGAACCACCTCCTTACATTATAATGCATTAGTGTGTTGATACGTTTCCATCTGCCATCTCTTTGCGATGTTAAATCCAAGTCTGAGAGGATCTGAGCAGTAGAACCTGGACGCCACTCTAAGGGGTAATTAAAATGAGAAAAAACAGTATTTAACCATGTGCAAAAATAACTACTCCAAGAATGATTCAGTGTAGAGACCTACTGACGCATTGTGGAACATTAAAAGAAGTAATTTGGCACATGCCACGATGTGTGTTTTTTATTGCTTAATAGTTTGGCCTTTATTACAGAAGTTTGCATGAACTATTCCTAACCGTGCACATGACTTCTGATTATTTTCCACAGAAAGTTAAATTCCTTTGCATAGAATACTACAAATATATATATTTTTGATAAGAACTGCTGTCGGTCCAAAATAGAGGAGTAGGACTTTGTATGGAATAGAAAAAGCAATTTTAGGTAATTTAATAGGATTTTCTGAAGAGCAAGAATTGGATCCTCTACTTTCAGTTTAAGGCAGTAATGAAGATATTGCAAAACTATTAATCAGAGCTTTTATTATGAAATTATTAGGCCTTTTAATTTACATCAATCTTTTTTTTCTCAAGAAGAGAACAGCAATTTTGAAAGCCTTCAAGGAGGATGATTTTCAGAGGCTGGCTTGCTCATCATCTCCTAAAAGTGCAGCTCCTATAAGTTATCATTCTTTTGAATAACCATCATAAAGGCAAGTCAAAATCAGTACCAGTTTCTGAAATTGCATCATTACTTCTCCATCAGTTAATTGTCCATGCTGTCATTATCACATTAATTAGTACCTGAGATACCAACTCTGTCAGACATGAATACATTTGTGCTAACAGTCATTAACAGGCTCTTTGCACACTAATGACAGTACACCAAAACTTTAAGAGTCAGGAAAAAGAACTCTGTAAGAAAGCATTAATTTTTAATGCATATTAAGATTGCTGCAAAATGCTGTATTTTTGCATCCAGCTGAACATGAATTCAACTTTGTTTTTTTTTTAAAAAAACCAATAAATTGCTTTTATAGACATTTTTGGGGAAAATACAAAATGACACGTTTCACCTGCTCAGTATAGTATCACAAGTAGCTACCTACCAAGAACTACACTCTCAGCTTTTGGCCACTGAGAACACGGCAGATTTCGATAGACTTGGTCTATTATCTTTTCCTTTACTTGTGATATAGTATCACAGTTCAGCACTTTCACAGGTATGGAATCGGTTCCTCCATCTTGTACATATACATTTACTGTCTGTAAAAAAAAGAATTACATGGTTATGAAGACAAATCAGCGCTGAATTACATCTGAATCTGGGTTTTTTTTTGGCAATTTAAATGCAAACAATATCTAAAATTCACTGTGCAATGATTATTGCACAGCAGCACATATTTGCAACGGGAATACGGATTATTTGAGGGATCCTTTGCCGTTATGCAGCCAACCAGATACCGTAAATTCCAGCTAATTCCTCCCACTATGACAAAACAGAAGAGACGCAGGATAGATTTATTCATGTCTAATATGCTACTATTATTGAGTCTTGGGAATGTATTAAAGAGGGATGCACAAGAACAAAGCAGCTGGACCACTGACTAGTTACATGCTTCTCATACAGCGTGATTACCTGGCACACAGAAAAGCGTAAGTAATGCAGTGCCCAAGCTTAACGAGTTCCCAATAATCGTTTGAGCTGCACTTTGCTGAACTACTAGAATATTGTGTGCTTTTGCCTTCCTTTATGCTGTCTTCATGGTTGCGGTTTTACTTCTCAAGTCAAGTGGACTAGGTCTGTACATATGGTGATTTAACATGGCTCAACTGATGAGCAGTGACTTGTTCAGCTCCCATAACTTTATCTCCTGTGACCAGCTGTTCATTAGCTATATATAAATACGCGCACACACACATATATATTTGCATATATAAAAGTCATTTATATCATCTTTGGTGTTCAAAGACTTGATTTATTGCTTACTGTTGTCACAATAACTCTAATACCTCCAGGAAATATACCTAAGTAGTTTATGCTAGTTCTAAAATATTACTGTTTTCTGATAGTATTGACATGTTTTTTTAATGTTAAAGAGAATTTCTTGAAAGCCTGTAATTTGCTAAATCTAGAGTGATTTTTTTAAAAGTAGCTTGGCTATACAAGTGTCAGTTTTAATACAGACAAAAGTAAATGAGAAAACAATGGCCAGGAAACCTCCCCAGAAGGAAAAAAACCCGCTAAAACCAAATAGATGTTATGAAAAGCCTCTTTCTTTCATTAGCTGAATCAGTACAACAGCTCAGAGCCTTCATGAATCTTTTGCCAGTCAGGTAGCTTTGGAAGCCAGGCACGCCCGAAGCATCGCAGCTCTCAGATACACATGGTCCTGCCAACCATAATGCCTGAATTTATCATCTCAAACCTCAGAAATAAACTTGCAGGGCTGGTATTTTTCAACAGTGAAGAAAAGCTACGCCATACGGCAGTCAAATTAGACATGATTGCACTGTCCCTTGACAGAACTCTCAAACTAATAATGAGATTTCACCTTCCTTTTCCTATTAGCTTTATGGTAATTAGACATGATTTTGCTGTTGGTTCAGTATGCAGCACGTCAGTGTAACCAGTGATGCAAAACAGATTCATCTTTTAAATAAGAACAATTAGAGAGCAGACACTGCTCTATACCGTACTTTCCCACCGTGTCTCACTTTCAGGCAGAAGTGAACTAATTAACTCATGCTTTAACCCACCTTGGTGCACAAATGCTCCCTAACTGTTCACAGTTACCACAACAATGTCATCATCATGCCAAAGATCCCAATAATTTATAGCAATAGTAACTCCCTTCATAATCTTTCGTCATACATATATACATATACCTCATCATCTTCCATGCACACAGACACTTAAAATCTTTGTTTGATGGGAAATCTGTAAATCTGGACCAAATACTGCTACTGTACAATGTTACGATGTTTAATATCTAGCTAGCATGCTTGTTGTGCCCACATCTGATTGCATACACAAATTTTCTGCTTTCACACTGCATTCATTTAGCTTAATTGCAGGCCTTGGATTTTTTGTGAAAAGAAACAGACTGAATAAAGAATTATTGCCATTAAGTCTTATACGATGTACAGTGCAAGTAAATTTTGTTCTCCATAGGCAAGAGAAAATAAAACCAGCATTGCCAGTCAGTGTGGTTTCTATGGGTGGCACTTTCAGCTCAGATCTGAAGATGACAACTCATCTAATCTCCAAAGTATCAATTGAACTTAAAATATTTCTTCTTGCCCAGCATACCCTTTTCCTCCAGGCAGTCTAGGTCACAGTCTAGTGATTCTCTGAGTGAAAGTCCTACAGCAATCTCCTCACATCACCCCTCCCATCAGCATCCCTTCAGAGTACACAAAATGGTGATTTTTTTTTTTTTTACCAGGACTTAATAAAGCTTTTTATTAAGTTTCTCTTTCCACACTGCAGATATGTCACTGCATCTTTCTCAGTTGGAGACAACCACAAATGGCTCCTAACATGTCAATAAAAGAGAAATCAGAGAGGGGAAAAAAAAAAATCCTGTGTTGGTCTTTGAAGGACAGTCTGTGCATCTTTGATATTCATTACACCGTATCCTGAAGAAAAACAGCAAGTCTGTCAGAAAGAGTAAAACTAGAATTTATGCTCCCTAAACAGCTAAAGAGTAGGCTGCTTCACTTTTTTAAAAAGACAGTGAATGCTGTGTGCTGGAGTCTGGTTGAAAAAGTGC
>WAAD01028695.1:263152-290617 GCA_013389945.1 Fregata magnificens | reverse complement strand
ATAATAGTAATAATATAAAGTAGCCTTTAATATAAAATAGTGATTGGTGTGCCTAAGGGCAAAATATTCTATAACATTTTCAAGGGCTCTTAAAAGCAGAAGAGAACAAGTTTAATTCGATAGGCTGATCTGACTCTCACCCTCAATGGCCAATTCCTAAATGTCATTGGGAACTCAAGGGGCTTGAGTAGAATAGTTACTCTTGAACTTCTTACCCCAAAACTCTTTTGAGTAAAGTTGAGCTGACGTATAAACCCACAAGGAGCCAATGGAATGGCGGAATAAAAATGGAAACGGGAATTATGGGTTTAGTGCAGTAGAACTAAACATAGTAAGGACTTCTGTATCTCCCCCTTGAGTTCCTATCTTTCTTTGATTAAAATAGTGTTTTGTTCTGGCACAGGCTGCAGCATGCATAGCTATGGTGCAATGGAAAGGAGAGAAGAAATTGTGAAAGCAAACTGGACAGCATGAAGAACATAGCTGTACAAGGGTTTATATAAATTTTCTTGTTGTCTGAATAAAACTGAGGAGGAGAGGATACCTCTTGTGTAAGAGGAGACTGCTCTACAAAACTGGTTAAAGTGCTTCCTGCTTGGTCACTTATTTCAGAAAAGCCCAAAGGGTTTTGAAAGAAAAGGCTGAATTTGCAGGGGAATTTATAGCCTTTCACAAAATAGATGAAAGTAGTATTGTCTTCCTTTGTTTCTCTGCACTTCAATTTAAGAATGTCACTTAAACCACAAGTGATGAAGTCCGATCCCTTCCCTTTTCAAGTTTGTCTGGGAAGAAACCTAAACAATAGGCTCCAAATTAGAGGCCAATGGATATGCCAGGATGGTCTGCTTGGTATCTTGCTAAAAATGCTGTGGCTTGTTGTTTTAGTTTTGTAACTAGAATATAACTTTAGGTCAAAGGGAATCTCTGAATATTCATTTGGCTGGAAGACTGATGGGGGTGGTAGCGGGAGAAGAGATGTAGTTCTCAGTGTGCTGTTTTCCATAATGATTTATACAGCTCCAAAGACTATTGGGAATATTTAGAAACTGAGTTTATTCCTCCCGACATTTCTTTTTTTGTAACTGTGTATTCGATATAAATCACTAATAGTTTGGACTTACCTATTTTTGGTGAGAAAAAATTGCCAACCAGTTTCTTTGCAGTTTTTCCCCTGTGCTGCCTATAGCTTACCTTGGGAAACGTATTGATCCCTTTCTGTGCAGGGAAGCTGACTGCTGAGAGAGGTGAACAAATGAAATTTGCAGGTCTGATTTCTGTTCTTCAGGACTGCTTTGTCTCCTGAGATATTTCATTTAAAAGAAAATAATAATTAGGTTTTAACCCTCTTGAGACTTGATCCCTCTCCATACAGAACAAGATTAACTATACCTGTGTCACTTCTGACTGGCTGTAGAATTGTAACTATGGAAGTGTATAGATACACTTACATTATCTGCCCAAGTTTGTGAAACTTCTTTTTTTCATATTCACCAGAAGAATTTCCAAATGTGAACAATGTGAAAGGAAAAAAAAATTACATACAATTTTAAGCTTATTCCTGATAAGCAAAAACAGTTGGCTGGGGAAGGGCTTGGTTCTTTTAACTGCTGCTTCTTACTAGAATGCTGTGATGTCCTTTCTTTGTCTCTTCTGATGCTATGTAACAGCAAACCTTTATGCATCCCTTATGCTTTTTAGGCTTCTGATCATCCAGTACTCTGTGGACTCTGCGCCACTAACATTCACACGTATTGAATGATGCTGGAATATATCTCCAGTTTTGCATCGGGAAAAACTTATCTGAACAAAATCATTGTGGGATGTGTTCCTGTTTGCACATGCCATTGTGGTGCTCCTCTTAGATAATGTCATGGCACTGGCCTGTAGATCATGAGTATGACCTTCAGGCTTTCTCCTCAAGAATTGCTCTTAGCCAGCTATTTCCCATGCCTAAACTCATAATGAGCTTCTTGAACAGAAATAAGTCTTGTGCGTCCATGATTAGACTGCGTGCAAGGCCAAATTATTCTTTCACTTTCCTACCATTCCTTGTGCTATGAAACCAACATACTTATCGATGCACAAGCTTGTGCATTATTACCAGAATTCTTGAGTTCTGTAAGTGGGATTTAGTTATTGCACTTGATGCTGGTTTAAGGTTGGAACCTGACTTTCAAGTTCAGACTGAGTTTGCAGGGCTTTGAGTAGAGCCAGTTAATTAAAGCGAATACTTATTCGTGAATGTGTTCATGTGCCTGAATGTTGTTCAGGGGCATTATGATTCACCAGAGTATTAATTATTGATGATCCTATAGGCAAGTATTTGGTATGTATTAAAAAATTATTCATGGAACTCTTTATTACAAAAAAAAGTTATGTTGAAGGTGGGTGGCATACACTTATTAATCAACTAGTAATGTAAATTGGTTTGATAACGCTCCGCTCAAAGAGCTGGAATATGATGCAAATTAAAACTAGTCAAAACAAATTGGTGAATATTTACCGAGTAACCATGCCTGCAGAGATATCAGGGCCCTGTTCAACTTACCAGATACAGGAGAAGCTATGCTTTAAAGAAAAATCTACTTGGGAACAAATAGTAAAAGTTGATGTAGATAGTGACTTTAAAACAAAATTGTGGAGCTTTCCATTACCGGAGGCATTATCATATATGGTTTCCAGGTGGCATTTTGCAGCCTCTGTCTAATACGAATTTTCTTAGTTATGCTGGTTACAGATTACAGTTATGCTCAGACTTACAGATAAGCCTGTTTGGTTTACCTTAGGCAGTGATGTTGATTTAGACTTGACTGCAGTACTATGGATCTGACTGATGGTCTCTGTCCCAGCAGTGATAAAGACGGAAGCTTAAAGAAGGCTACAAGAAACAGTGAGTATGTGCATAGGGAACAGTTCGTTTTCCTTCTCAGCCACTCTAGGGAATTTCAAGTCCAAGTCTGTTCCTGTTGTTACTTGCTGATGTGCCTGCCCTTGATAAGCAAGAATGAAGGCACATACGAGGGGCTCTTTAGTTAGTGTTTTACGTACAGGGTTCAAGGTATATAAACAATGTTATCTTCAGTGACCTTAAAAAAAGCTAGCCTATACGACCGCTCAAGAGTGTTGGAATTATTTACCATCGACTTCAATTCAAGTCTTTGTGCTCAAACTTTGAGAAGTGAACACTTACCTTCGGTTGTTCAAAAGCAGTTCTCATCAGTGTTAACTACATTTCTACTGAACTCTCTCCAAAACCTCACTCTGCACTAATTAGTGTTCGGACAAATGATTACTTGCTGAAAAGCTGCTTGCTTCTTTGCATCAAAGGAAAGAAATTGATTAAATAATTAACTCTTGTGTGTTTGACAAGACATGACTATGGATGATTAGTTCTTTCATGAATATATACCTGATTTTTTTTTTTCTTTTCATTATTTGCTTTTGTGACAAACAATGGAAACAGGTTTTTAATGAAATGTAGTTTAAGCTTTAAACCTAGGTAGTGTGCATTATAACAATTTTACCACAATTTATGGGGAAAAAAGGTATATGTTATCTGCCTGACTTTAACATTCACAGGTATATTTGAGGCCTGCGGTGACTTTGTCATTAATTTCAAGCAGCTTAATTCAGTGGGTTTTTTTTCAGCAGAAACCTTTCATTTTCTTATGATCTCAAGCAAATGCTGCTTGCTCTGCTGCCTGTCCTTCCCACCTGCTAGCTATTTCAAATAAGGTCCAGTTGAGCTACATCTGTTAAACACTGGAACAGGCTTCCTAGAGAGGTGGTTGATGCCCCAAGCCTGTCAGCATTTAAGAGGCTTTTGGACAATGCCCTTAATAATATGCTTTAACTTTTGGTCAGCCCTGAACTAGTCACGCAGTTGGACTAGATGAATGTGGTAGGTCCCTTCCAACTGAACTATTCTATTCTATTTTAAATTCTCGTTGCTATCTAGGATATAAAATTCTACAAATATCATTAATACAAAAAGCTGGGTACAGACGGATTGGCTTTGCTTATGTGGTAGGAAAAGCTGTTCAGCTCCAGTATCAGAGACCCAGCAGAATGATAGCAGAGGAGGAACTACTTGTTGACAGCTGTAGCAGAAGCATTACCAGAACAACAAGTTAACAAGCTGCTCTCCTTCAGTCTGTTGTGAATTCCAGGAAAGATTTCCAGGAAAGAAAGGTAGATTGGCTGGCCACAATACCTGCTGGGCTGCTGCAGGTTACCAGATTCATTGTGTACATGCTACCAAATAGCAATGAGTTGATTATGATTTTTTTTTTTTTTAAATGATCCTGCGTGGAGGTTTTTTAACTGACAACCTGCATGTTATTAAAAAACCAAACAAACAAAAAGTGCCTTGCACCTCCTTCACCCCACCCTCATTACTCTTTATAGCTTCAAAACTCTGTTCAATTAAGTCCAGTACCCACTCGGTGATGCACTTCTTCATAATTACTTAAGTTCACCAGAATGTAATTTTATGAATAGAAAAAATCTAGCAGTTATTCTTCTTTGATGCAAATGTATTCCAATTTCTACAATGTGATTTCCAGTTTATTTCATGCTGCTGATGCAAGGAATTCATTTGGTCTCCCTGGGTAATACTTCATATGTTATGAGTCACTCAATGACTTCAAACTGTAAGCATTGAATGACCAAATACTTCTAAATTACCTCCTGTCCAACTTCCTCTTCTCTGACTGCTTATTCACACCTACTTGCTGGTAGTCTACAAGGGTTATGCTTTTAGGCCAAAGTAATTTTCTTTTTTTTTTTTAAGAGTTGAGCAGGTTATTTTCCTTTCATAAAACTTAAACCAAAACACAGCTCTGTTTTTCATGGGGATAAACCTGAGACCTTGCCAAGTGGAAGAGGAGTTCAGTTCAGTGTGAAGAGAACCACACTGGCTTAGTTAGGCAGATTGAAAGGCAGATTTCCTTGGTTTTGCAGGATGTTTTTCATTAGTTTTGGTATGTCTTGGTATTTATGAAGATGACAATGCCAGTAGGAACATTAGATTAGAAAGGTAACTCTGAAAAGGTCAGCAGGTCTGACATGCAATTTGTCTTGTTCAATTAGGCTTTATATTGATATCCTGTCTGACCAATATGGTAATCACTTCAAATATAAATGATGTGTGGGAAATTATTGTATGTTTTTGTTTGAAAAACAATCAGAAGCCTGAACAGCTCTAATGACAAAGCTAATAAACATTTAAGCTACAGTATGTGATCCTGTGTTGGCTTTGCTCATTAGCTCTGGTAGTCTACTTGATTTAGGAATTTAATAGGCAAAAGAAGTGTCCAGCTGTGGCATCTGTAAATAAGTTAAGAAATACGGTTTGGTTTTCATTACTTAACTGAATGAACAGATATCCAGAATTAATCAGAAATGCATGAGGCGCACTCACTACATCTTCCTTAATCTAATGCCTGTTGCTATGATTCAGCATCATATTGCAAAAGCCAAAATATATTGACCTGTAAAATCCTCCAAAATGCTTGCTCCACATACTTACTATGTGTCTGATGCTGTTCAGTGGAATATAAAGAACAGCTGTCTACATTGATTTGGTAGGAGAAATGAAGGGAGGATGAGTGCCTCAAGTTTAAATAAAATAGGTGTAAGCAGCAAATAATTCAGGACAATTAGAATTTCAAATCCAATCCGTTTCAATCATCTATTGTGACTTGCCAGTATCCGAGGATTTTCTTTGTTTGCTGTTTATTTACATTATTTTATAATTCCATAATAGTGATTAAAGTACTTAAGTATTTTAGAACTGGTTTAAGTATTGTCCTTTTCTACCAAAGCACTTATGCTAATTTGGCTCTGGAGCAATCTGCTGTTCAGGAGGTGCGAGTTCTGTTCCTGCTGCTGATAAGCTTTGCAACATTAAGTAAAACTTCTTAAATTCTTTTCACATTTTGGATGCCTAAGCAGAACTGCTGAAAAAGAGTCCCTCTGAACATAAAATGGCAGCTCAAAAGGTAAAGGATGCTCTTTAAAACTCTTGTTAGGTTTTTCTATGCTGTCCTTGTCTCTAGGAATCAAAGTAAACAGGTAAGGAGGAGTGTTCAAATACTTCCAAGATCCATTTGTGAAGTAGAAAGTGGTAGTATTTCATTAACTCTGTGGGTCTTGCTGCTCTGTAAGCACGTCAGAAACTTTGAGTAGATCAGAAGAGAACTATTAAAATGTTCCAGTGACTGGAAAAACACTGGGGAACACTGGGGGAGCCATCTGGTTTTAACCAGTCTTGAGAGACAATCCAGGTGTAACTGCCTTTATGGATGGAATATATCTGGAGCTGAAGGGTCCTAGTACTTTAGTACTCTAGTACAGCAAAACTTTAACGAGAACTTGTGTTTGGGAAGCTGATCCAAGGAAAGAATTCTAAGTCTAAACAAAAAGAACAATCTTGTTCCCTCAAAAAACCTAAGATTATTCCAAAGGTTAAAACAATAAACATTAAAAACCCTTTTGGAAGAGATAAATTATAAACTTACTTTAATTCTCGTCTTTGGCTTTTACTAACTCTGGCATCCTGAAGGAGAAAGACGTAAGACTTACACTAGTAAGCAAACTACAAAGGTAATGAAAATTGAGAGGTATCTGAATTGTCTTTGTTTTCTACCACACCAGTCTGCCCTCCTTTGGGTAAAATGTTAGAGGTATGAACACTTGCCTTGTTCCATTTAGCCTTATACAAAAGTCAACACTGTTGAAAGTAGAAGTGTGAGAAGGAAAATATTTTTTAGCTGATGAAATCTTACTGTATATTAAAACAAAAAAAATTTCAAAAGAAGATGAATTTTCATACTTGAAACAAGCCAATTCTGAACAACACATTTGTTAATGTCTTTTTTCACCTACCCAAATGTTTTAAAGTATTTTAGTAGAATGAAGGGTCCACTGGTTGCCTTCAGGCAGAAACTAATTCAGAGGATATTTGTCTTATAAGGCAAAAGGAATATCCACCCTTTCTTGAGATGTAATTATTTTGAATTGAAAATATTACATACACGTAGCTTTAATTGCACATCTTGATGGAAAAATTTGCAGGGTTCTAGATATCCTGAGCATACTAGAAAGGCTTTAGTGAAGCCCACGTGTCTGACATTAGTCTGTCCATCTGTGCTAAAAAGAGCACTTCATGGAAATGTACCCCGTAAAAATAATGTATGTGGAACACATGATCTCCTGAAAGACTTGGGAAACTGTTCTGTTCTGAATGGAGTAGGTTAAGCTTATGTCCTGTATGCAAGCATGTCTGAGAAGTAGGTGATAGCAGGCTCTGGAAGGACTATACTTCAAGAAGAGCCCTGCTTCACCTATAAAACAGAGCTTTTTTTGTCTGTAAGTTAAATCCCAAATGTGTCAGCACAACAGCACACTTTGTGCAAGCCTTTTTACAAAAATTGACTGTCTCTGTACTCATTCCCTCCCCACCAGACCATCTGCTGTTGGCCACTCTCGGGAGTGCTACATGAACTGAGAGTACAGACCCATGAAGGATGGCAGCTTGGTGTTTGGGTGGATTTTTTTGGCATGTTTTGTGGGGGGGAAGGGAGAAACTTGGCATCATCCTGCATCCCAGCAAAGATAATGCATCCAGATTCTCTGCAGGACAATCTGGTGTGGGTTTTCTCTGGGAATCATGCATTTTATACTTTAAATGATTTTGATGGGGAATAAATAACAGTGTATTTTGAAAGAAGTGGAACACACAATTCTGGAAAAATGTTAAAACATAACACTAGTTGGAATTTTCTGTGGAAAAGTTTGAAATTCTGGCAAAACTGGCCACTTTGCAGCCTTAGTTCAAGGGAAGACATATTCCAGGGACATGCACAATTGCTAATGTCTCTAACTGAAATGATAGTAAATGCTTCATATTTAACCCTTGGTGAAGGTAATTCCATCATTAAGTTTTTCACTTGTTTAGCAGTTGACAAAGATATTACAACATCTCAGCATTCTGTGGGATCAGCTGTGCCAGGAATGTGTACCCTAAGCTAAAAGTAGCATTACATAAACTCCACCCTTAACGGTCAAGATCTTTGGATTACCCGTAACCCAAGTTATGACAATTCAAAACCTTCTGACAGTTTAATTGGCTTAACTTGGGCTTGACCGAGATGATGATGCTGGTCAATCTGTGTGACGGTGATGGACTTCAATGGCAATTTTATGTTTGTCTATTTTTGTCTACACAAACATTGTGCATCATGTGAGGAACAACAATGCAAACAGATTTCTTTGCTGTTAGAGACCTGAAATCAGTGGGCCAAATGTATATTTGTTGAAGGACTGCTTAGACTCTAACTCTCCAAATCAGTATTCAATTTTTGTCATTACCGTGATGTAGCAGTAACACTTTTGGTTAGCACAGAAGCCAAGAAAAGAGGCTAATCATTAGCATTTTTCATGACCTTGCTCTTTCTACTTACACCACGGACTCTTAAATGTGGTGCTTTCCAGTAGACTCTACCTGTGCATTTGTGTTAGTGGTAGCTTCAAGCCTTTAAAATAGGAGCTCTTCCAATTTTATCACTCTTTTTGTAAGAAAATATCTTGTCTTGCTTTGGCAATTATCTCTATTTAGATGATGGTATGCATGCCCTACCTAAATGACTCAGCAGTTTAATTAAATTAATAAATCCTATTTAATGTCCAGAATTGCACACGGATTTTCTAAGTCTCGGTTTAAGTTGTTCTGCAAGAGATAATTCACGGCTTCTGGAATGAAGACGTTTTGGCAGAAAGACTAAGCCTGCTTCTTAATTGATAGCTTACTGCTTGGCATACTGTCTTGTTGAGCAATGAGTTAGTCACAGGCAATACCTGTACTATTAAATAACGCAAGCCCATGACACAGATGTAAGTGCTGGATCACAACCACCAGTACTGTTCAGTTTGTTAGGGTGATCCCTGGTATCCTCTGGGACCTGTAGCAGCCCAGACTGCCATCAGAACAACTTCCACGTGCAGATTTCTTTCACTGATAGGTTTGAAATACAAGCTCACTGATCTGCAACCAGCAACTATGGATGAGTGGCGGTACAACTGAGGCACTACGGCCTTAGTGAGCCAGGAGCCAGGGTACTTTTCTCTGCCAGTGCCTCCCTCATTTGCATATAGCCGGTGGGCCTCTCAGGACCAGGATGAAAAATGTACAGCTCAATGGTGTACCTTGAGGTATGGGAAGATAATGGCTGATTATGCTTATATCTGCAAACTTCTGCAAATTATTCCGAGTTCATGGCTGCTTGGCCAGAAGAATGCCACTGTGCATAAACCTGCTCTATGAGGCTAGGAGCTCTAAAGAGAAAACCATTTTGGATCACAGCATAGTCTACCAAAATGTTTGGGTGACGGACCAAGGAGAAAGACTGTGCTCCATTAGGTTGGTCCCGTCACCAGCGCTGACCCTGCCACCTAGCATGGCGGCAGAATCCTGAGCAGAGATGTAGGGAGGCGTGATGGTTTCTGTGCTTTCTCTCCCTGACCGAAAGGATCCCCAGGGATTGACAGGAGGGAAGCAGCTCCTGGTTCTGTTCCTGGAGCAGGTCCTGGGGAGCCATGGAGAAAGTACTGCTCATACCAGCACAGACCACCTCTGTGACGTGACCAGGTCCTGCTCAGAGAGAACAGGCTGTGCTGGGAGACGGAGCAGTTTGGTTAGGCATGTGGGTGTTGGCATCTCCTGAGCCATCAGCAGCTTGCCCAGCTGGGCAGTGCTGATATACTTGGCCGGGTGGGACTGAAGCTCCAGCCTGCTGAAATAGAAACTGGGAAGGATGGAATACCTCCCTTTTACTTACCTGTCCCCTTGCACACCTGGATGATATCTATTTAAATAGCAGCTAAATATGGGGTTTTTTCCCCTCCCTTGCAGTGATGAAATAGATTTTCAAAAGATTATTTGCAAAGAGAAGTTGCTAAAAGATGTGTCATAGCCCTTCAGCTGGGGAGTTACAGAGGCTGTTGGTGGTGGGATGCTGCCAGGTGCTTGTGTAGGGGTGGCACGAGTAGAGAGGTGGTAGCAGGTTATATGTGAAGAATAGAGAAGAGGGGATAAGAATGTAGACCCTCAGTTATAACAGTGGTCAGCACGACTCGTGAAAAAGAAGAGTTAACAGTAGGGACTCTCAGTCTGAATATAATCTATTTCATTTATATAGCATTGTGGGAAGGCAAGGCACAGACAGAAGAGGAGCTGTGTTTGGGGAGAGGGGGGGTGAATGCTGCTAAGTGCTTGTGAGGCTTTTGATGGAAATATGCCTTATCTAAATTGCCACCTCCAGTTCTGGAATTAGAAGAGGCAGACAAGTGTGCATGGCCATCTGTGCCAGTGAGGCCAGGCAGGGTGTATGGGAACTGGAGGGCCCAGCCCTGCTGTGATCCCTCTGTCTTGCATGAGGATGCCGATGAGCCATTTGGGTTGTGCAGCAGGCAGTGACACCGAGTGCTGTTGATGGTATGAATTTCTAGGCAGTCCCTCAGTGTTCACCATTTTGTGGTCAACTGGCTGGACACACGCTCCACTGAGACAGTGGTTATTGCAGACTGGACCTGTGACCTCTGGTCAGAGAGGGAAAGCAACATTCTGTGTTTTACAGTTTACAGCCAGTGTTCCCAGCAACTACCTCTAATTCCAGGCAGGAAGACCGTGTCCTATCTTATAGATCCCAAAGGCTTAGGAGCACTGCTATTGCCCCAAACTAGAAAGTCCCGTGGGAACTCCAGATATGAATGAAATTAATCTGCTATGGAGCCCCTAACTGAGGGCAGCTTGCCTGGCTCCAGCCTGAAGAAGGAGGTGGGACTACAGACGGGCCATACAAGGCATCTAAAGATGTCAGAGAAGCATAATGAGAAAATGCAGGAATAGGCAGAATATCCATGTCAGATGGCAGGATGTTGTCACACCCAGTGCCTAGCGCACATTTCCAGCCTGCAAGCATAGAACAAGGTGTGCTGAAAGGTTCCACACCCTGCTGCCTGCTTCATCAATGGAGTGAAGTGAGTGTGACCACCTATGGAGCTGCAGGGATTAATAAGGGCCAAAGCATGTCAGAGTTGCTCTGAGCCGGGGCTGGCTACCAATAATTTGCAACTTGGATGTAATGACTGTATTCTGGGGCTGACTTTTAGCTATGTGGATATGAATCAGCCTGTCCTATTTAGCCTTGGAGCCCAAGGGTCCTTGGCCCTCTTTTTGTCAATATAGTAAAATTTGTCTGGGCTTACTGAGCTTTATCTCTTCTTCAGCTGGGTGTCTAAGTTTCCATTCTCAGAGCTGTAACTGCATGTCTTTGAGAAAGTGTAAAAAACTAGTGGAATATGAAAAAATAAGAAAAGAGCAGGTTATAAGGAAAGGGAATTTGTGAAATTATTGACTTGTCAGCTTAACTTCAATTAAGAGTATAATTCTGGAATGGAAAAAATTCAAACCATTTGTAAGCTCCTGGAAAAGCATCAAAGAGGTGAGTAGCAGCCAACATGGTCCATTTGTTCAACCCAGTTCCCTTCTGTGACAGAGTAATTGGCCAGTGGGTAAAGGAGACACATTAGATGTCACATTTTGAGATTAGTAGAGCTTTTGCTACTCCCTTGCATCACACTTTTGCAGCTATGCATGTAAATTAAATTACAGGGTGAAAAGCCAAACCAGTTGGATAATCATGCCCAGAAAATTAATCTGATATCTGACCAAACAAAGACATCAAATGAGGTTTCACAGGGTCTTTTGAATGGAATAGTGAGTTAACCTATTATCTACAATTTTTATAGCAAGCCAGAAGCAAGGAGACAGGTTTTATCGCTAAGCTAGTCCTTCAGTCTTGATAAGCTCGGGGTATAATCAGAAATAAGGATAGAATTTAAAATCATAGAATCGTAGAATGGTTGGGGTTGGAAGGGACCTTTAAAGGTCATCTAGTCCAACCCCCCTGCAATGAGCAGGGACATCTTCAACTAGATCAGGTTGCTCAGAGCCTTGTCCAACCTGACCTTGAATGTTTCCAGGGATGGGGCATCTACCACCTCCCTGGGCAACCTGTTCCAGTGTTTCACTAACCTCATCATAAAAAAATTTCTTCCTTCCATCTAGTCTGAATCTACCTTCCTTTAGTTTAAAACTATGACCCCTTCTCCTATTGCTATACGACCTACTAAAAAGTCTGTCCCCATCTTTCTTATAAGCCCCCTTTAAGTATTGAAAGGCCGCAATAAGGTCTCTGCAGAGCCTTCTCTTCTCCAGGCTGAACAACCCCAACTCTCTCAGCCTTTCCTCCCAGGAGAGGTGTTCCATGCCTCTGATTTTTTTTGTGGCCCTCCTCTGGACCCACTCCAGCAGGTCCATGTCTTTCCTGTGGTGAGGGCTCCAGAGCTGGAGGCAGTGCTTGGGGGGGGGGGGGGAGTCTCACCAGACAGGTGTAGAGGGGCAGAACCACCCCCCTCGACCTGCTGGCCACACTTCTTTTGATGCAGCCCAGGATACTGTCGGCTTTCTGGGCTGCGAGCGCACATTGTTGGCTCATGTCCAGCTTTTCATCCACCAGTACCCCCAAGTCCTTCTCCACAGGGCTGCTCTCAACCCGTTCATCCCCCAGCCTGTATTGATACCAGGGGTTGCCCCAACCCAGGTGCAGGACCTTGTAATTTAGAGGGGAAGTGTGAGGTGTTAAATTCAGTTGGGACAAAAAATGGAGCAAATATGTGATGGGTGGTTCAGAAAGCTTCCTGGAAAAGGAGACGGGGAATCATGGTATTTGGGATGTGATGTGAATCAGAAGCATTGTACTGGTATTGTTCAGCACGGGAAAGAAGCAATAAACATTTGTATTGCCTGCAAAATACAGAATGAACTCCCATTCTGCTCAACGTTATCAAGACCTTAGTTGTAGTGATATGTCCAGTTTTTGGGCAGTACACTTCAGAGAAAATACAGACTACGTGGACATTTTCCAGGGGAGAAAGACTGGAGTGATCATCTGGTTTAGAACTGCTGCTCTTTGATTAGAGGTGGCTGAATGCAACAGGTCTTCTAACAAATAAAAGCTATTGTGAATCTGTTCATCAGGCCTGTGATGCACAGGATGATAACTTTTGTTAATGGGTTCAAATCATAGGAAGGAAGGCAGGCCACTGTGTATTTTCATTTCCTTTCTTTCCTGAACTAACTGGAAAGAATCTGTGAAAGATTGTGATAGATTGCTGGAACAGTCTGTGGCACCTCTGCTTTAGAGAGCTCATGGAAGAGGTGAGGCTTAGTCCAGTGTTTTGTCTGTTTTATGCAGAAATAGTTGTCTAACAATTTTCATTATAATATTGCTAGCTTGTATAAGGGACAAATTCCTAACATGTTAAGCTAAAATTCTTGTCTTGATATCAGGAGTCTTCCTGGCTGAACTTTAGTCTCTGTAAGGAAAGCAAGACCTTCAGTCAAATAGAAGAAAATGAAATGGGAGAATCCTGAGTTAGGGCCATGCCTGTACTTTCAGCAAGAGGAGAAAGTATTGGAAATTCTGGCATTTCAGCCTGCCTCATACTATTTGCCACCTTGCACGCTATCAAAATGGTTCAAGGTCTGACTGAAATATTGTATACTATCTGACTATTTGTATATAGCTGCACAGCATACGTTAGGAGCAAGATAAGGGGCCTTTGTACAGTGTAACCCAGCTCTCAGGCCTCAGAACAGCTGATACCTGCAGGAAAAAGGGGGATATACTGGTGATACAACCCTCTTGCAAGCAAATGATTTGAATGTCAGCTGCTCAGACCCCCATCACAATCCAGCTGCTGTAATTCTTGGCTGTCCACTGACCGGTGACAGTTCAGATGGCAAGGCTACAGAGGGAGATGAGAACCTCTTCTCTACTGGTTTGGATTCTCAGGAGGTGGTGAATGCTTCAGAGACACTTCCAGGTCTTCCTCTTGCTGAAAATACAGGCCTGGTCACTTCTTTCAAGCCTGTTGGGTATCACCATGAATTTTAGAGGAGCAGATAACATTGCTATGCACGATGCGTCCATCATGTGCTGGAGTGGCATGCAGATTATGTACACCAGTACCTAGACTATGCACTGAGTTAGGATTCTTTTTTCCCATACTAGTGTGATAGTGGGGTTACAGCCAGCCCACCCAAAAAAAAAGGGTCAACTAACTCTTACCTAAGTCTGCAGTACTTGGCTGCTGTGATGGAATGCTCCCCGTTGCTGATATGGTCCACAGTAAATATAGATGCTGTTTTGTTTGGATGATATGGTCCTTCCATGATTTGGTGCAGGAACTTTAAGCTTTGGGAACATTGATGAACCTCTTTTTTTCCTGATAGAGGTCTGCTGAAGCACAGCCAAGTTACCGGGCTTCATGCTGCCCTGCCCTGCTTGGGGGAAGGCAGAACAGTTTGTATGCAGGTCACTAGAGACCAACAGCATTTATATCCTTTGCTTTCAGCTGAGCACATCTCTTCATGTCAATGCAGCTGTCATGGGCTGGCCTAACTACATAGTTTAGGCTGAGACTTTGGGGTACAAGCAGGTATATAATTAATCTCTGTTAATGCCATCACTTGGCACCAGAAGAGAGGACTGGCTGTAGAGGATTCATTAACTTTTACCTAGAGCAGAGCTAGAGCTTATTAAAGCTTGTCTCAGATACAACAAGCAGCTAATGACCTTCAGAGGTCAGAGTTTATTGGGAACAGAGTAGTCAACCAAAGTGTTCAGGGACAGACTGCTACATTTCAAAATGCCTGTCACCTGTATAAGGACCACTGTTTTCCTTCCCTGTCCATACTTTTCTGGGGAGAAGAAACAGAACTACCCCAGGCTGAATTTTGCAGGGACGAGGACATGGACAAAAAAGAGAGAAGGGGGCTTTAGGAGAGGAAGAGAGCTAAATGGGAGCATGCTCAAGTGAAAACCTAGATGTTTAACCAGAATTCCTGTGTCTCTGTTACCCAGTAAGGACCCACAAAGTGCGGGAGTTTCTAACCTGTGATGTCCTGGCAGGGTGTCTATCAGTTTTAAATGTCAGAAGCACAAACTTGCATGTTAGCTGGTGGTGTGGTGTCACTTCTGCTGCTGTGGTTTGCCTTTGCAGAAGATAACCCTGTTACTGCCTATTTGTTAGGTCTGTGGTCTGGTCCTCCAGGTCACAGCATGACTAAATTCTTATTGAAAGAAGAGATTGGCATCCTACATCACGCCCTACATTTTGCTTGACATTCTCCCTAGTTTATGTGCTTTGACCAATTTCTACTGCCTATGTGAGCAGATTAATATACAGATTTGCAGAGCTAAGTTTACATTAAAAGCCTCTTGAAAAGTCTCAACTTTGCAGCCTCAGTGCATAAGTATTTTTATTTAAAAAACAACCAACCTCTGAAGTCTGCAGAAGACATACCTAAGTGTGTGTTGTGGTGTAATCAGTGAGACTGTTTACTGAAACATGGCCCTTCTTTATTTATTATTATTTATTATTATTATTTATTGCCTTGATGGAGTAAGTTAGGTGACGCTTACCCTGAAAAGCTACGCTGATCTTCCACTGGGTGCAAGTACATGGGCTCATGTGTATTTCCTGTGATGAATGTAAGAAGAGACCTTGGCCCATTCTGTTTTCTGGAGCTGTGAAGTTGCTCTTAGACCCTATTATTAGTGTTTGTTGAAGTTCAGAATACAGGAGGGAGACTGCTTAAGGTTCTTATGTGCCATAGCTTTGCTTTTATGATAAGTTTTAGTGTTTTAGTTCTGCAGAGTAATCTGTTCTACCTTTAAAGAGCATGGTTTGTACTTGTGTGAGTTCAGTCTAACACATACTGTATGTGTCAGGAATTGTGTAGTTAGTCATGCTTTTTGACATGGGAGGAGTTCAGATGGATGAAAAGCTGCAAAAACTTTAAAGCTGCTTTAAAGGACATTCTCTGTTTAACATTACACTTAATTAATCTAACCATCACTATCCAGCTCTGAGACTTGATCCTTTGTTCTGTTCTGAAACCAGGACAGGGTTTTCTGTTGTTTTCTGTTTTGTTTATATCTTTGAAATGGGACCTTCTTTATACCACTGTATCTCAGACACTTAGTATTTTATAGATGCTTGTAGCTCATCTGTAAAACTAAAAATCTTTTTACTACGCAGGAAAGCTCAATTTCCTTCCACTTTTGTCAAACTTTTTTATTTTTGTAGCAGTGATGGTAGAAAAGAGAACATTTTAACTCTTGCCATAAACAAACATATTATTGTAATCGCTGGGAGAGACTGAGCTGCTCTTCTAACTGAAATTTTGCTTACAGCATGGCACTTCAGGTTTCTCTTATTTGGTATAAATCCATTGAAAACCCATGCACAGTTAGCATAAACATCTGGCTGCTCTCCTGCTGTCCTCAGTAAAAGTGATCTACTCTGTCTTGAAGTTTTTATTTTCAGAAAACAACTGTGTTTAACAGAACAGCAGTATTTTTATACTATCTCTGCCTTAGGTTTGTATCCCCCCTACCTCATGAAGGAAGAGAGGAAAGTTAATCGCAGTAAGCTTTTCCTAAAGGTATTTCATTGACTAGTTCAAAATCAACTAAAATCCTATTGATTAGGCCTGCACTCATATGTTACTTTTACTTTAAAAGTGTTATAAGATTGGTTCAGCATCACAGGAATGGATTATAAAATTGTAGGTGATGGAGGAGAGCTGAGGGCTTCATGTATCTGGCATGTGTTTAGGCCAATGCACTTGTTCCACCTATTCCAGACTAGCAAACCTTTAGTGGCAACCATATTTTGGAGTTTTTTAACCTAATCCCAATGGACTAATGGGTCAGGTACTAACTATGAGAAAATTAGAGCTAACTCTTTGTCATGAGGGAGCCTCAAAACTTGTCTTCGATTTCTCTGCTTGCAGCTCAACGTTCAGCCTGAAAGGTGAGGGATGCTGTCACTGGAGACAGATGCTAAGTGGAGTGCTAATGTGTTCAGAAGCATCCTTCTGCTGGCAAATCCTGTGTATGCTTTTCCCTGAGGCTTTGAAAACACTTACATCACTTGTGGTGCTACCACAGTGTCATTGAGTTATAATATAGCATGTCTTCAAAATTTTTAAATTGTTATTACATTTTGGTTGTTTACATTTTTATTGTTACATTTTTGTAATGTAATTAAAAGGAAGATTTTAGGCCTCTTAGGGATAAGACCAACTCAGAGGTAGCTGTGCCCAATGCAATTTTGTGCAAAGCCGTTCAAGGTAACATGGAAGCAGGTGGCCATGCTAACTTGGTGCTTTTCATGGCCTAACTATGCTTCTCACTGTCGGTGGACGAGGTTTTCCCTCTGGCCCTAGACAGTGAATGCCACAGTTACATTAGTGAAAAATTTCATGGTCTGTCTCTCATTTTTAAACACAGTAACAGTGCAAGTCTATCTACATATCAGCAATAAGCAAAAAAAGACTCTGCTCTCCTGCTAGTCAAGCAGCAGTGCACTTCTTTCTCTTTAGGAAGAGCTTTTTTAATCTAGAGAGCTCCTCTGTGACTGACCTCCTCGAGTCACTGTCCGAGACAGGCATCTAGGGTATGCTCTCTTCTTTGTGAGCTGGAAGCCACTTTAAATCTGCCAAGACTTTTGCTTAGCTTTGCTTTTAGAGCAGAGCCAGCTGTTCTGGGTCTCTGGAGTACCCATATGTTCTCTTAAACTCTCCTAATAGTTTTGGCCAGAAAATAGGGACAGTAGCTAGACTGTTTCCCATACCAAAAGTTTAACAAGCTTGGGTATTACTACATTGCTCAGACATGCCTGTGGTCATAGTTCAGTCCCTGCTTCCCCTTACTTGAAGCTTTGCCAGGCCTGTGTCCAGGCTCAGTTCATGGAGCAATGCTGGCTTGTGTCAATCCCCTGACACAGCCCACCTACTCTTTGTCTGCACTGTTGGGAGGCGGTAGCAGTCGAACGACATCATGACCCCCTCATCTCACCCAGGAAAAAGTGGAACCGATTATGCTCTTAGAAATTAAATAGGAGTTGATGAGGCTTGTTTGAAGCCAGCAATGGGAGTCACAAAGTAGCTGGTGATTAGAAGGGCTGGGGAAAGAGCTCTGCTTAGCCATTAATCAGAGGAAAAGAAGAAAACAATACTGATCTAGGGGTTTTTTCCTCCCTCTTCTAAGTATGAAATTTATGTTAAGGGTTAAACAAAACCTTTTTAGAAGTGCAACAGAACAGTTTTATGAAAGGTTAATGATACTAAACAGAAGACAGAGGAAATAAGAGGGAAGCAAGTCTTATTCAGCTTGTAATTGTGAGATTTGGTCACTGGCCATGGACTTCATTCTATCCCCTGTTGAAGGATGGAGGAACCTGTGCTGCTCGTCTCCCAGAATGATAACTGTTGAGACCAAGCTATAATCTGCCAAGTGAATACACATGTTTACAGACTTGTTCTTCCCCTCCTACTCTCAGCACAATGAGTAATCAAATATCTTTCCATTGAGTTGAACAACATCAAATAGAGCGTTCTTTCTGCAGGCTCTCATAGTCTGCTCTATCTGGGATGTCCACCTGAGATGATGATGGTGTGTTTGAAGACAGAAATGAATGCAAGTATGTGATTTTCTCAGTACAGGAAAGACATGGGCCTGTTGGAGTGGGTCCAGAGGAGGGCCACAAAAAAAATCAGAGGCATGGAACACTTCTCCTATAAGGAAAGGCTGAGAGAGTTGGGGTTGTTCAGCCTGGAGAAGAGAAGGCTCTGCAGAGACCTTATTGCGGCCTTTCAATACTTAAAGGGGGCTTATAAGAAAGATGGGGACAGACTTTTTAGTAGGTCGTATAGTGATAGGAGAAGGGGTCATAGTTTTAAACTAAAGGAAGGTAGATTCAGACTAGATGGAAGGAAGAAATTTTTTTATGATGAGGTTAGTGAAACTCTGGAACAGGTTGCCCAGGGAGGTGGTAGATGCCCCATCCCTGGAAACATTCAAGGTCAGGTTGGACAAGGCTCTGAGCAACCTGATCTAGTTGAAGATGTCCCTGCTCATTGCAGGGGGGTTGGACTAGATGACCTTTAAAGGTCCCTTCCAACCCCAACCATTCTACGATTCTGTGATATACTAAGCACTGCTGGGCTATTCAGTAGATTTCATCACCCTACTGGGATAGGAACATGTAGCCACAAGGTGTGTTTTGAGCAAACTTGAGTATAACACAAGGGATGGGGTTTTTGTCATTTTTGGCTGTGTGGGGTTTTCTTTGTTTGTTGGTTGGTTTTCTTTTTTTTTTCTCCCTAGAGATGACAGCTGACTGAGTAAAGTGAGTTTCCTGGAGCGATTCTGTCCCCCACCCAGGAAGTATGGAAAGTAACTTATGAAAAAATTTGTATAAAGAAGAATCTCAGAACTAAAATACTCAACTATTGTCCAGATAGTGGATAAAGGAATTTTCATTTAGAGTTACTTATTTTTGTATTAAGCCTTTTGTAAATGGGCAAAATTCTCAGAGTAAGTGTGTTAGTTCATGTTTCTGAATTCAAAATTTTATGGTTTTTTCCTCTCAAGTGCTTAACTTCTTTGAAATAATTCCTTCTATAAACATTCACACCCATAAACTGATGTGCCTGATCATGCGATGAAAATGGCTGCAAATATAGCCAAAGTAAATTGTTTGCTCTTTTATGAATAAACATACTGAAGTATTTGTCCAGTTCAGACAGAGACATTGTCTTTCCTTGTTTTTTCTTGTGGCTCTGACATTGGTTCCATCATTTGTGACATTCCTGCTGTGTCTAGAAGATCCTAACATGTAAATAGGAGAGAAGAAAAGAGTGAAGAAAGCTAATGAATGTTTTTATCTGAAAACATAATGTGTACTATTATAGGCTTCCTGTGAAATACAGTATTCAAACAGGAACTCTGGACCTGCCAGCCAACAGTGCCAAGACTTCCCTTTCCTAGACCTTGTTTTATTAATTTTCTTGGACCTGAAGTAATGAACTGAATACCATATTCAAGTAGTGTTCATTATAATGATTTTATGTAAATGGCATTGCATTTTAAATTCTCTTTTCCCTTCTTAATGAAGCCTATTTTTGACTGCTATGCACTAAACAGGCACCCTTAGTGAGCTGCAGAGTGATAGCGTGCAAGTCTTTTCAGTGAAACATGAAATGTTGATCGGAAATTATCTGTATGTAGGTTATTTTTCTCCTTACCACTCTTTGTTCTCCTGTATTAAATTTTCACTGCCGAGTTTATTTTGGCTTTCTTCATAACCCTACTGTGACCTCTGTCATCAGTATGGTATTTTTTTTTCCCCTGCCTCGTGTGTCTCCTCTGTTTACTCCATAGAACTGAACAAGACCAATGTTGATCTGAATGTCTATTCACAGCTATGTTTACTGGCAGTATTTTCCCATGACAAAATTGTTGTTTTCTTTTCTCTGACTTTTAACCAGCTCCTGATCTGTAACAGGACTTAATTTTCTAACCAGTTACCCTACTTTCTCCTCCCCAATGTTCTTTAATAGTTCTGTCCAGAATTAACATTGTATGTGTGGTAACTGCCTTTAGATATCTGACTAATGTCTTCCATAATCTTAGACTTCTAGGGAGGATCTCTGGATCCACCGCACCCAGAAGAAGGAAAGAGATACCCATCATGGGATATTTAATGCAAGAAGTGGTGGCCATGCCATGCCACGCCACTGTCAGTTAGTCTTCCAGAATTGAGGGTAAGGAGGAAACTTCTCCAGAAGACCAGAGACATGCTTTTTCTAAAGCGGTAAAACTCCTGCAGTGAGTTAGATGGTATGAATACTTTCCACTTTCAAGGACACCTGCTTCTAAACATTTAATTCAGCCAATTTAATTCTACTTAAAGGGTTGTCTGAAATGGGGCTTTCTGATGGGGTGGATCAGCCTCAACTTTTGTAGGACAAGACAAAGAAGCCCTGAAAACATTGATGCAGCAGTTCTCACTCTGATTTGATCTGACTTGATAGACCTGCAGTGTAGCAGGAGGCTGCAGAAGTTTCTTCTGCTTGGGGGCCATGTGGCTCAGGGATCTCCTATGGTCTGGATCATTCAACCTTGAAAGGGTAGTTCAGAAGAATTTCTACTGAGTTGTCTTTTATTATGTTTTCATATAAAAAGGAACAACTCTTACCCTCATTAGCTAATATCAGCTGGGAGCTTATATTGATACATTTATGCATTCAAGTGATATTCAGACTCTTATCTGGATTATGCAGGTGTATGGTGGAAAATGGAGAGAATGATGATGCTTCATTAGGTGAAAGGAACTTTGTGGACTTTGTGTAGAGAACAGATCTTATGAGGATGTTGATGTACGATGAATATATCTGATATCTAGGTATTACAACAGCTTTCAGGAGGGAGGAATTTAGGGTCAATGTAAAATTCTGATTGAAATGGAAAACAAGAACTATGTGAGATCTAGAATCATGCCTCTAATTTGCCAGGGGTGTGAATGTTTAACTAATATGGAAAAATGTCTTGCTTGTTTTGTGAACATTCGTTAAAGATCTAGTTGTTATGTTCCAGAATAAAGGACGTGAGTATAAGGCTGTCTTGCCTAATGGAATTCTTGTTTTCCATCTATCCTCATGGTGATAACTCTTACCAAACAGCGTTAGACATATGTGGGACTCGGCAAGAAAACTTCAGACTTGGTTGTTTTTCTGCTGCTACTCATACATCAGGGAAGTGGCATACTGACGCTGAGTGACAGATGAATATACCTATACCAAAATGCAACCACTCACAGGTACATAAAAGAGACAGCAGAGTAACTGGTCTGTTAGGAGAAAGCATCAGGAATGTTCAGGGTTTTTTTGAGTTACCTTCTAACCTATTTAACTGGAATATACTTATTTTTAACGAGTAATTTTCTTGGCCTATGTGAAATGTTTTCTAGGTGAGAAACATAACTGAACACCCATTTTCTGCAGGTATACTGCAAGTATATGAAGAAGTGATCTATCTTTACTTAAATGAAATAATACTCGATGCCTATAGCATTCTTTCGGAATAACTCATCTCCATGGTTTTCGCTGAGTTATGTTTGAGAGTTATATTGCATTCAGTTGCAACAAATCACATGCAAGTTGTAGAATTCAACCACATTGCAGTATGTTTCATGATACTGAAAATACCTAAAATATTTGACATAATCTCCTGTATCAGCTAACTTAAAGGCTGGTGAATAACAGTGTGAGTGTAAGTTTATTTGCCGTCTAAGTGAATTTTGGTATTTATTGTCTCTTCTAAGAGGCAGGCCTGCTATCAAATTAATGGACCCTACCAGAAGACTCTGAAATGTCAGCCCCCAATGAATTTGGCGTGATAGTTCAGATTCTATTTTTGAGAATATGAACACAAAACCAATATCTCATTCTCCTAGGGAAAAGAGGGAGGGAGAAAGACTTCAACCACAAGAGATGCAATCTGCCCGATACTGAGGAACTGTATCAAATCAAGTATTTCCTCCCAGGGCTGCTATTGATCTGTCCAGATTTTATCCAGCTGTTATGTCAGTGCTGTGTCTTCAAATTCCTAATCATGGTGGCATTTCTGTTTAAATATCCAAGGATAGCCTTTGTGGATACTAAGAAAGCACAGGGGATGATGTAGGCTGCTTTTTGCACTAGAAGGCAGAGAATTAGACTGGCAGAAACTGGCCACTCAAATAATTGCCTCCATGGGGCATAACTGCATATATGGAAGGCGTTGAGCAAGAGAGAGGTTGTTGGAGTGCTGTGCTGAATCAGCCATGATTTTGAGGTGATAGTGCTTCAGAAGTACTACCAGAGTGAAGGATAATGTACTTCAGCTTCTGGTATTTGTTATGTCCCAGTAAATATTCCAGTAAGGACACAGGGCACTTTTTATTTTGTTGTTTGAACACCTTCCTATCTCTTTCTGCTTTACTGCTCTGCTTTCTGAAATGGAGCTACTCATCATGTGAGCTAATTCATTTTGAAGTCTTAGACAGCCAGTTGTAGCTTTGTATCTTATTTTGAAGCTAAATTCCATTACAAAAGTGCTATTGCAGACTTATGAGTCTGGGGAATTTTTTCCACCTCGCTCCCCTCCTCCTGGAAGTGGCCACAGCTACTATACAAATTATTTTTCTTCTCTTGTCTCTGAATACTGTTCTTACTGATAGCTTCTGAGGGAAACAACTTATTTTTGAGGTAAAACCAACTCAAATTAGCATGAAATCTGGATTCATATAATAATTCTATCTATTGCTAAATGAAAGAGGTTGCAAGCTTTATTTCAGCGTTGTCTATACATGTCTCTCTTAAACTCTTGCTGAATTTGAGGTTAAATAGTTTTGGAGCCATGTCTTGTTGATTTGAAAAGGCTTTTTGAACAGTGGCTACCTGTAATAACATTTACTGTTGAGAATCTTTTGTCATTTGACCTGGTGAATGAAATTGTGTGTTGCATTTTCAAGCACAGCTCCACTTGGATGCTTGCACTTCCAGTCTTCTTTTAAAACTGCATTCTGGTTTACCACAGCATGTAAGGAGGACAGTGGCACCTTCCAGAGTGATGTGCCGTGATGCCTGGAGAAGTTGCTTCTGAACATAGAATCATAGAATCATTAAGGTTGGAAAAGACCTCTAAGATCATCAAGTCCAACCATCAACTACCACCACCATGACTCCTAAACTAGGCCCTGGAGTGCCACGTCTACACCTTTTTTGAACGCCTCCAGGGATGACGACTCCACCACCTCTCTGGGCAGCCTGTTCCAATGCCTAACTACTCTTTCAGTAAAGAAATTCTTCCTGATGTCCAATCCAAACCTCCCCTGATGCAACTTGAGGCCATTTCCTCTTGTCCTATCGCTAGTTTCTTGGGAGAAGAGTCCAACACCCGCTTCACTACAACCTCCTTTCAGGTAGTTGTAGAGAGCGAGAAGGTCTCCCCTCAGCCTCCTCTTCTCCAAGCTAAACAGCCGCAGTTCTCTCAGCCGCTCCTCAGAAGACTTGTTTTCTAGACCCTTCACCAGCTTCGTTGCCCTCCTCTGGACATGCTCCAGCACCTCACTGTCCTTCTTGTAGTGAGGGGCCCAAAACTGAACACAGTATTCCAGGTGCGGCCTCACCAGTGCCGAGTCCAGGGGCACGATCACTTCCCCACTCCTGGTGGCCACACTATTCCTAATACAAGCCAGATGAGTATCTCTTACCTATGCTAAGTCCCAGTTAATGTGTGATGAAGACTATAGCCAAGGACAGTCATAGCCTTGAGCTACTGCCTTCCCCCTTTGTGTTTAGATCTGTTTGTTTAGCGTCCAAAGTTATTTATGATGGAGATTATGTTTCTCTATTTTTCTGTATGGAATCCAGCAGAGTTTCAAAGCATTGCTGTGATGCTGATAGCAATGCCATATCGTCACCTGGCTCGCAGGTGCAAGGTGAAGGCTCCTGCCTACTCCAGGATGAGGAAAGTACTGATCTTGTGTCTTCAGGCTGTTTATTGCGCAAAGACCAGTTATCCATAGTTAAATCTGTAGCTGCAACAATGTTATTTTTAGGACTGGCTTTAATTGGATTGTCAATTCTAAGGCAAGAGAAAAAAGTACACTCTCTCACATCTTGGAATGAGATTTGAGAATGAGTGAGATGTCTTCAAATCTGAAATGTCTCAGTCTAAACACAGATTTTTGGAAGACAACTGGGTGGGTTTTTTAATATTTCAAGTAAACAAACAAATGTATGTAATATTTCACTGAGTCCCCTGGCCTGCCAAGCAACATCCACTATAGCACTGAATTTTAAACATTAGCAGATACTGAAATTGGCCTGTGTAATAGACCATCTGCAAGTCAGAAATTAACAGGTTGAAGAAATACCCACTGTTTGAAACGGGTAACATTCTTGGTTAGCAAAGCCAATAAGAGAAAAGACAAAATTAGATGTGACAGATGAAGTGTTTGTACTCCCAAATAGGAAGGGTAATTCCAGTGTTTCGGGGAGCGGGGAGCATACTGGGGGTGAATATTTTTTTGCTTTTTGTGAGAATTGTCCCATCAGTTCATTCCCTCTGAATTCACTCACTTGATCAGTATCATATTTTCCCTTAAGTCGGTTTTGTCTTTTTTTTTTTTTTCTTTTTGGGGGGGGGCGGGGAGGGAGTGCGTTTCTTCCCTCGATTATTAACTGCTTCCCTGGTGTAGAAAAGCATTGAAAGTATATGCAAAGTCACTCACTAAGAAAGGTATGTATCGTTTCTCAGTCAGCTCTCTCGGAATTTGTTGTGTAGGAACCAAAAATTTCAGCTTCTTTACAAATCTGATGTGGAATGAAACTTTGAAATTCAGTGACAGATGCAAAATGTCACAGAGGCATTGTTTCAGCTAACCTCTGTCTTTTGGTAGAATTTGAGTCTTGTCCAGATGTCAGCTGAGGAGAATATAATGATGGAAACAATCTCATTTAGATGGAGCAGGTCTAAATGCGATTTAGACTCTCTACCAGACTACTAACAAGAGCAGCAGGTGCCTCCTATTTGTATTTTAAAATGAAAGCAGCAGTGACTGCATTTTCTGAAGGATCTGATTATGTTTGGGCAGGTATACTGAGTCTGCCTGATAAATGACACCCTTATTACGCCCTAGGTCCTGCTCTGCTTGGTTTCTGGACCAGAGTAGTTATGAGTCTAGAGCAGGGTCCAAGACAAAAATGTAATCACGGAAAGAAATGAGGAAGTCAAAAAAAGGAGAAGGCTAGCCATTGAGCATGGGCTTGGGGGTCCTAGACTTGGCCTGAAGTTTTAAGATATAATAATCTTACATATCAATACTTGTTGCTTAATTGATATGAACTAAAATAAATATTCTAAAATAAAATACAATAACCATAAAATAATGCTTGATCTTCTTCTTTGGATTCATTGTTTGGTGATTACAGAAGTGTCTTAATGAATCTCAAAGAAGGTCTAAATTTCTGACAAGTTTGGGAAATGTCTTAGCTTCCCATTTTTCCATAGAGTAGCATTTGGGGATAAAGCCTGGGGAAAGAAAAGGTTGTAATTTTGCTGACAACAACTTAGAAGATCCTAAAACAGGATAAAGTCTTGGTGTTTTTGTTTTTTGTGTGTGTGTTTTTTTTTTTTTTAAGGATCCTGAACTAGTTTTGGGAAACTGTTTTATTTTCCTCACCTTTGCAAACTGAAAAGTTGACTGGATTGGATTCATGTTGATGTAGAGTACATGCAGACACTACTCTTTTTCATAGCATATTCAAATTAAATGCAAAATAACCATTTGTTTTGGAATGTAATGATTTACTTAAGGTCAAACTAATTTTTTTTTTTTTCTGTGAACAAAACACTTCAGCCTCAAATTTGTTTTTGGCAGCTATAAAAATGCTTATGTTTTCTATTCTCCATGCCAAGACTGACATGTGAAAAGAGAACTTTCCAATAATGTTCTTTCCACAGAGAAGCTTGTACTTCCCATGTTGGTTAGCACTTCATTTTTCAAATCCTCTGGGAGGTCTTGGCATTTCCTTGTCCTCTCTATTAAAAATATTTAACATCACCTATATAGCTTTAAAAAAAAAAAAAAAGCATTCCTCCTCAGATCCAAGACTCAAAATCCTGTAACAAATACTAGATGTTGCTTAGCAGCCTTAATAGGCTTTTGCAATCAAGCTGCCAAAAAAAAAAAATCATATTTGTGTGAGACTTCTGAAACACGAGGACAACAAAAAAGTATAAATTGGTTGTTTTCAGTAAACTAATGAGCTTTAAGAATATGAAAGTGAGTTTACGATTTTCCTTTTAAATTCTCCAAGTATTTTGCCCACTTCTAATATTTAACTTGCCAAGTGATGTCTGAATTTGGTTTGTTCTGAACCAAAGTATTTTTGCCTCTTGTGAGATCACAGAAACTGATTCAGTTAAGTGGAATAGTTGTCATATTCTTTTCTCTGTCTAAAACCCTAATTCCAATTTCTTCTATGGATATTCATTTTATTTTAGGAAAAATTTATCATCTAAGATGATGAAAGCTACAATTTTCTCAGCAGGCTGTCAAGCAACAGTTCTATTATCCTGTCATTTACACATGAATATAATGTCTGTAGAACTAATAATAAATTTGCCTTCATTTTAATGAGACCAGTGATTTCTTGCTATCTCAAGCAAGACTGCAGAATACTATAGGAAATGCAAACGGAGAAGGCAGTGAATGTCATTTTAGCCCATCTTCTGTTACATGGGAATCCCATCACAATCTGAACATGTTTACTGATGTATATAAAGTAGGAGAAATGAAGATCTGCCTGAACTAGTGTTTATTTAACTACTATGATTTAAGTATGACAATATGTGAGTTTGAGTATGCTAGCTCCTGTGGACTGCTGGGTGAATAAACAATTAATGCGATAGGGGATTCACTGTAAGTTTATCACTT
>WAAD01028695.1:229719-263135 GCA_013389945.1 Fregata magnificens | reverse complement strand
ACTGTAAGTTTATCACTTCTATTTGCTTTTTGTTGGTGAGGTTTTTTTTCCCCTTCTTGCTGTGAATATTCCTAAAAGCCAGGGGTTGTTTAATGTTCCCTTAAATGTTTGAGGGAGATAGATAGCCATGTGAGCATGCTCAGTGTAAATACATAAATATTTCTATTTCAGATTCTCTTTTGGGTTTGGGAATGAGGTTAGTCAAAGGGAGGGGGGAGAAGGGAGAGCATGCAGTCATCTGGAGAAAAGATTAAACACTCTTTGATCACAAGCAGCAGGACTGATCTTCCCTTACTGTGTCCTGCAGCTCTGACTTTAAAGTCCTAGAGCTGAGAAATACATAGCTTCCTCCTCTTTTTCTCTAGTAGCAGCTTTTGCTACCTGAAACATGGAGGACTGGATTTACAGGAAGGTTTTAAGCAGGATTGCCTTGCCAAGGGGGCAGGCTGCTATCTAAGAGCAGGCTCATAGCCACATTGCTGCCACAGTGGTGTGGATGTATCTGGTCTTCATGATACCACAGCTAAAATCAGAAGGTCTGTAAAACAGTGATCCTGTGATGTTGCACCTCTTCATGGGGCTTATGTGTTGGTGGGTGTTATATAAAGCTGTAAAAACTTGAAAATGGCTGAACTGGAAAGAGGAATGTCTTGCACAAAACACGATTGTGCAGCTGGTGGCTTTTTGTATAGTATGTCCCTAGGATCACACAGACAGTGGGCATTTGCCTTTACTCCAGAGCCAGATGCCTTTACTCCCTATGTAGTACGTGGGCGAAGCTGGGTACCACAGAACAGACTGGAGCCATCCTGGCCAGTCTAGGGGAAATGCTAAAGGCAGGGAAACATCCTGTCCCTGAGACATGTAACTTAACTGTGCCTCCACTTGTAATTCATGGCTGAAAGATAGGAGCCAAAACTTTCCTTCCAGAAATGAAATAGGATACTCTTCAACACTCACGATTGCATTATTTTTCCTCCAGTGGCTGGAGCAGTGAGTAGAAGCCAAATCTCTTTCCTGCCGTATTGCCTTAGTCACTGACTTATAGCTGGCATCCCGTGGGATCCCAATTGATTGTCTCTCTAGCAGTGTAATTTCAGCTGCATGGGGAGCACCCAGAATCTCTACCCAAACATTTATGGAAGTCTCCTGGAAGGCAGGAAATGTGAGTTTGAATCTCTTTGGGCAGATGCTGAGGCTGAACTAATCCGGCCTAAATCCTGAAACAGAGCTCTGGCTCCTGAGCTTATGTGTGGGGAGGAGAGGTGGGCACGGAAGGGTAGAACTAGGGAAAAACAGGTTTTGAAGGGCTGACATAAACACTGGGTCACTGGGCCACAGTAGGTCAGGCGAAAGGACTGTCTAGACAAGTAATCTCTGTCTGAGAGCATCCCAGTCACCACGCCAAACCCATGTTACAGCTTTCTTTCTGACAACTCTGATAATCATTCTCACAAGTTCTGTTTAAATGATACAATTCCCAAACATGTGTCCTATGTCAAGATTCCAGAAGGTTGGTTAGGTTGTTTTAACAAACTCTATGTCCATGACTACCTATGTAATGTTTACTCCAGGAACTCGCAGCCCTTTTCACTGTGCTGTCCAGGCAGTCCTGAGCACTGGATTAGTCTTTGTGCCTTGATGGATGCTTCACAAGTCTGGGCTTGAGCTGGAACTTAGAGGATCTGACCTCAGTAATGACTCATGTGCAGGTTGCCTAGAAGAAATGGACTTCGGTCCTGTGAAACCTGTTTCCAATTTCAGCTTTAGCAAGTGGTAGTAAAACACTTTCATCAGAAAAATTCCAAACAGTTCTAATCACAATAAAAGTGGAAGTAGAATCACTTCCAATTTCTCCATCAAGTGTTGTCAGAAGTGACATGTTCTCACAAAACTGTCAATTTTTTTAATAGCCGCCAGACATCTCAAATAGCAAGCATTTGGAACAGGGGATTTGATGGAAAACTTAGAGTGAGGAGTTCATGAACAACTTACAGGCAGCAGTAGAAGAAATTTTAAATAACAGAGTTATTTGAACCTATTGGTTACTGACAGTCTAGATGTGTTGCTGTTTTGTTTTGTTTGTTTATATTTCAGACTTTTATGACACCATGCTTGGAGTAGGGGTCGTAAACCAGAATGTCTTCCACTTACTAGAATTTTCTAAATTACCAGAATAAGAAGCTGAGCAATTTTTTTATGACAGCTTGCTGGATCAATTCCATGCTCCCCATTCTTGGTTTTGGCTGAAAAAGATGTAGAGATGGTGTCTCACATCTTAGATGAATTGTTTTATTTATCCTTTATTTCAATAGGAAACATATAATGACCTGCATTCGGTGTGTTTCAGTGTTGACCTTAAAAAGAACTTGTGTGACAGAGGAAAATACATATATGACCAACCACTGATGTGCACTAGAAAACAAGCTGTATAACAAGTTATTGAAGTATGCTTGTCTTATTGACATTAATTAGAAATGAAGGAATTTCCACATTTTGTTTTTGCTGCTAGAGAATGGAGGTCTCCTGTAACTAAGATAGTAAGTTGGTTTCTTGAATGGGAGTTGGATGGCTTCTTTCTTCTCCTAGGTCTTAGCTCTTTCTACCTCCTTTCTGATCCTTTGTCTAAGCCATAACATTACCAGTAGCACTTCCTTTGAAGAGATATTTGTAAACAGTGTTTTAGCCTCTAGGTTTGTTATTGTGTTGTAAATTGTGTTCCCATTCTCCTGCAACACTCTGCAAGTCAGCATGATACTTAATGTGCACTTCTGAACTGCTGTGGAAGATGTTTTACAGTAAAACTCCTGCTCTTTAGGGGTGTGCCTGCTTTATTTTATTTGTGTAAACAGTTATGTTTTGTTTTGATTTTTTTCCCTAGTTGTGTTTCCTGTAGAGAAACAGAATTTTGAACAGTCTGATTTAGATTTCATTAAGAATTGGTTGAACTACTTGTCATTTGTAGTACAACAAAATGGAGTAAGTAGCTATAATATAGATACCAATTCTTTTTCAAGAAATGTTTATGCTGTTCAATGTCTATTTGTTCCTTTTGTTTAATTCATTATGTAAATAAAGTGAGCAGCTAACACATACAAGACATAATTCCCCTCTTTGCTATGTTGTTCGTTGTTTTTCCAATAGGATCTCAGACTATAAATTCCCTTCAGATCTTGGCAGAAACTTCAAGCTCTTGGAATTCCAATTACTGCTTAACATTATGCCAGAAGGGAAGAGTAAGGCCACAGGATGCTTTGCATTCCCCTGCTCCATCTGTCCTTGAGCTGTTTCTGGTACCACAATTGTATCTGTGTGTGGCGGTAAGAATAAATCTTATCCACCAAATACCTGGTGCAAAAGAACTCCTCCTGCCACTGAAAATATTGGATTATTCTTTTATCACCCATTTATACAGACATTCTTTGTTGGTCTTTTCTGGCTTTAAAAACACGAAACTTGTCACAGCTCTACTTCAAAAAGAAGAAATAAAACTGTTATATTAGATTGTGAAGATGAAAAGTTTTCCTGTCTAAAACTTCAGAAATCAGAGAGCATTTCTTGTTTCCACATAGTCAGCACTTCTCTCATGATAACTGCCAGGGATCAATTCCTTTCAGGCTCAAAGGAAAGATGCTGTACACCTAAGCGTGCCTGTCTAAGGAGGGACCTGTCTCAAATCATAGAGCATTTCACCAGCCTTTCTGCCTCATTATTTTTTTTTCTAATCTAGACAGGGCAGAGCTTATTAAGAGAGACACAAAATATCATCTTTCTGTTTTGGGCCCCTCAGTACAAGAAGGACAGTGAGGTGCTGGAGCGTGTCCAGAGAAGGGCAATGAAGCTGGTGAAGGGTCTGGAGAACAAGTCTTATGAGGAGCGGCTGAGGGGACTGCGGCTGTTTAGTCTGGAGAAGAGGAGGCTGAGGGGAGACCTTATCGCTCTCTACAACTACCTGAAAGGAGGTTGTAGTGAAGCAGGTGTTGGTCTCTTCTCCCAAGTAACAAGTGGTAGGATGAGAGGAAATGGCCTCAAGTTGCATCAGGGGAGGTTTAGATTGGATATTAGGAGAAATTTCTTTACCGAAAGAGTGGTTAGGCATTGGAACATGCTGCCCAGAGAGGTGGTGGAGTCGTCATCCCTGGAGGCGTTCAAAAAATGTGTAGAATATGGCACTTCGGGACATGGTTTAGGAGGCATGGTGGTGTTGGGTTAACAGTTGGACTTGTTGATCTTAGAGGTCTTTTCCAACAGAAATGATTCTATGATTGTATATAAGTACTGTATACAGCTTAAAGGGTAGGAAATAGCAACGGGCGAGTGTCCACCAAAGCTACCGCCCTGGGATTTGCCCTCCATGCACTTGTTTTCCTAGCTTTGGTGATGAACTGAAATAGGGACGCTGTAGGAAGCTCCTCTCCAATTCTGTCTCCATGTAGACTCAAGCAATGCTGCTCCCATGTTTATACCTCTCTAGAGGGATAGGATTTTCTGAGAGTCTGGCTTTATTGTGCCTGTGTCCAGCGGTGATAGAGCATGGTGAATGGAAAACTCTAAGAGGGGATCATCAGGGGATCAGGTTTTTTTAGCAGTTTCCTCTCATATGGATGTGTTAAACTGTTACTAGGCCATATTCTTAGAATGAAAGGCAGGTGAGATCTTTGGGAAAGGTTTGTTTTTATCTATCTTCATTATCTGTCAGTACCATCTGACAGGTTTTGTCATAGTTCAATAAGAAAAAAGGTGAACAAAGTGTGCTTTTTTAATTTAAATTTTCTTGCTTTTTGCACATCAGCAATTCTGGGTTTGTTTCTTTAAAAGAATTCTGAAAGTAGTATTTTAGACTGCAAGGTGGTAATTTATTTCTACCCTAAGATTGGGGTTACATTTATCTTGCTTGCTTCTGAGTAATAACTCTACAATTCTGCTTTGATACACAAAGCAAGGTTTGCTCTAAGCCCCTCAGTGTTTGTTTTTGAGGGCTGTTCATGGCTGACCATAAAATAAATATATGCACCTAAATTGTTCCCTACCTGGAAAGAAGCTCCCAAATTAAGTTGCACAGTGGATTGTGAGAAAGGACAAGGTGGCAACTATTTCACTGATCTGTTTTCCACCGCTTGCTTTGGCTTCCCCTACCCCAAGCTATGTGGTGCTACCACCTTTTTTCCAGCGGCCCCAGAACTTGTCACAGCTTCCCACATGCCAGTTCAGCTCACTAACCCAGCAGAAACATTATCTGGGTTTTTTCTGCTGAACTGCTCAGCTGAATCTGTTCATAGGGGCATCCGGCAGCTGCCAGATCTGTCAGGTTAAGTTGTGACTGAGCATGGCTGGCAATGTGGAAAAAGAAAAAAGATGGATAGGGGGAGAAAGGTCAGAAATACCTCCTGATACCTATTTTTGAGGGCGATTGACTGTCTTACCTTGTGCTGGGGGACAGCCCCCAGTAAGAGGAGTCAACAAACCCAAGCATTAGACTGTGGTTCACAACAGTCACTGGAAGGGGAGCATGCTCTAGGAGGTGATTTGAAGAACAAGATTAATTTCAGTGCTCTGGAACACCTCTGAGAGACAGGTCTCCCCGCACTGAGTATTTTATGCATCTGGAGCAACCAACCTCTTACCAGAAATGAGCCTTTACAGTGCTTTCCCTTGAGTTGGGTTCTTTGGTCTCTCCCTTTCTTGCCATTGCTGCCTTTGGTGGGGAATGCCTTGTTTCTTGGTCCTTTCAGGACAGCTGGGCTCTTCTGACTGCTCTGAGCCAGAGGATCTGCCACTTTGTACTTCACCTCCCCTGTGTTGTGGAAGAGGTACAGAGTTTTCTGTTCACACACTAAAAATGATAGTCCAGTTGTCCTTGTAAACCGTCCCTTGGTGCTTCTGTAGACAAGGGAGCTATGATAATTTTACCAGTTTTCCACTACGCTTTTTTTTTTTTTTTTTAAATTATGATGAAATTGCTCCTGGCTCCCATCCCCTTCCAGCTTTCAAAATAAAACTGAAGAGCTTTAATTGGGTGACACAATTTAAAATTCACAATGGCTGTAGGGGATAATCTGAGGAAGAGTGTAACTTCTTCCCAATGTCTTTGATGCTGCGCTTTTAAAATAACCCCCTTATTTTAATGCCACTTTAGTAGATACAAGAAAAAATTATCTAATTTCACAATTAGCTGCAACAGAAGTGTGGCTGCAATTTTAACTATTAAAAAGACCCTGCTCTCACCAGGCCCCTAGCAGTGCTTGTGAAAAGTATGGTGGCTTTTTCTCTCTTCTTGTCTTTTCTGCAGCTGAAGGCCAAGATTATAGACAGCATCTAAATATTTTTTTTTAATGAAGGGAGAAAAGAATTTCTTCCGTTAAATGGTACAAACACATACATGTTTTATAAAGGCCATATTTACAGTCTCAGTGCATGCCTTGTTTGGACAATAGTAATAGCTTCTTTGTTTGCTTACCAACATACTCCCTTTTCGTATTACAACATACTCTGAATCAGGCAGCTTATTTGATCTTTTGTTACCTCTGTTTCTCTTCTATAAGCCTATTACTTAAAGGTCTTCACGGTCTACCGATGTGTGTGTGTGTGTGTGCAGGAGTTTTTTATGCATATACATTAAATGCTACCTTAGAATGAAAGAGTAACATTAAAGTCCCCCTACTCTGGAATAGTGTCACTCCTGTTCGCTGCAGCTTCTATAAAAACATGGAGCATGTATTTCTGGCCTGTCTCCAACATCTCTCTTCTCCTCCTCTGCTAGTTCTGAGTATTGGCCTTTGGCTGCATCCTGTGCTTGGGGTAGAATTCCCAAACTTTTCAGGTCCCTATTTTCCAACTTACACTTTTAAGCTTTGATTTAATTTGTATTTCCTGGGTAATGTGATCTATTAGCAGTTCTCAAGCATTATCCAAAATACAGAGACGGTAAGTACTGTTACAAAGGTGTGTTCTATTTTCTATCTTCTTAAATAAAATGTTTTAACACTCTTCTACACATTAGTTGAGACAGTCATGTACTTTTTTGGTTAATATAGCAAGGAACTGAAGAGTGATCCATCGGAAAAAAACAACCCAATTTATAAAATCCAGAGGCATGTGGAAGAATAGTAATTTAAAACAAATGGACAGCAAAAGCCTGAAGGTAGCTTGTCTGCTTTGGTTTCTGTAGGTCAGGTGTTCTGTGCTGACTGGGCAAGGGTTTATACTGAGGGTAACAGTAAATATCAAATAAACACAGTCTCAAACGTAAGCAGAGCCAGTTGTTTAATGTATTTTAATATATTTTCCTAGGGACTGTAACAGAAAGTGGATGGATTTAAAACTGGACTAAAATATTTTCTGTTGTCTTCATGTACAGTTAGGGAAGAAGGGGAGAAGTGAGATTCTGCCTTGCTTATATTGCTGCAAACACATCATCAGAGCCCTGAGTGCATCAGTCCATCTTTATGAGCTGTTTTGAAGTGTTGCTGGATAAATAACTGAGGCACAGGGAGACTTGGTGACCCCGATGGCCCAAGGCAATCCACACAGCACACTCCGCAGCCCTGAGTCAGGGATCAGATTTCTTTGAAATGCTAAAAGAGAACTAGCCTTCTGGAAGTAGAAATGGGAAAGTTTAGGATCCTGAGCAGAGAGCTGGTTATTACAGCTCTATAGTCAGCACTGCCAGATCTGTGTCTCACTGGGTCTTCTGCTATGAATATGATTGAGAGAAGATGATGGTGATCTGGAACAGCTGGAATGGATTCACCAAGGGTAAGCCATGCCTGACCCACCTGACCGCCTTCTGTGATAAAATGACTAGGTTTGTGGATGAGGGGACAGCAGTGGATGTTGCTTACCTGGACTTTAATAATGCTTTCAGCAGTGTCTCCCTCAATGTTCTTGTGTCAAAGCTGGGACATCACAGTTTGGTGGTTGGACAACTAGGTGGGTTGATAACTGGTTGGATGGTCAGGCTCAGAGTGTAGTGGTGAAGGAGTTGTACTCAGCCTGGAGCCTGCGATATGTGGAGTACTGCAGCAATCTGTCCGGGGACATCTCACTTGTAACATCTTTGATCTTTGAAGCTGAGAGAGATGGGTTTGTTCAGCCTGGAGAAAAGAAGGCTTTAAGGGGACTAAATAGGAGGCATCCAACAAGGAGGTTATTGAGAAGATGTAGCCAGTCTCTTTACAGTGGTGCATGGTAGAAGGTTGAGAGACAGTGAACATAAGTATGAAGAGATTTTTTTTTTCATTGTGGGGACTGTCAAGTCTGGAGCAGGTTGCCCAGTGAAGTTGTACAGTTTTCCTCCTTGGAGGTTTTCCTGCTCTAACTGGACATGGCACTGAACAGCCTGGTCCTATTTCATTGACGATCGTGCTTTGAGCAGGAGACTGGACTAAAGACATCCTGAGGTGCCTTCCATCCTGAATTATCCTAGGACTCTATGATTCTAATGTCTGGGCACACAGTCCAATTAGCCAGACCCCAGAGTTGGCTTCACACTGACAGGAGGAGGACATACGACACTGAATCTGACGTGATAATTCTGTAGTGGCAACCTTCCTGTGAAAATGTTGTTAGCAAATTTATCGTAAAAATGTGGGTTTATGTCACATCGTGTTTTCTGTTACACAAAAAAAGGCTTTGATTTAGCGGTAATAATGGAAACTGTAACACAGTACGCCCACTGTTGCCAAAATAAGGTTTCCAAGTTGCCCATCCTCAGTATTCCATGTTGGGTACATCTTGGACTACATTGCATCTTAAATCCCACCTTTTCTGGGTGGGAGTTTTATCCTTTGGGTTTTGATTCCTGCAGCTTTCAAAACATGCTCAAGGGCTGAACAAGAGCAATTTGGTCTTAATGTTCATGCTGAATGTTTTTCTACAGAAAGGTAGGAATTCCTATGCTTTTTGGTTTTGTTTTGTTTTGTTTTCTCATCTTATTCCCCAGGCTGTATATGTTCTGATCATGAGGCTTGGTAGTTTGACTCTGTTTTTCACCTGATGTAAATTTACTCAAGGGAAGGAGAGAGAATCTTTTGCTACAGTCTTCACGGTGCCTTCAGGTGAGAAATGTGGCTTTGAATGTCTGGCAAAGATGGAATTTATTCACCAAACTACATTTGGGTTCATGCCTTTTGAGGGGGGAAGACAGACATCTTCCATAGTTAGACCATTTAAGCTTGTTGGCACAGCATCCACCAAATCCTGCCCTTGGGATGAAACATATGGAGGAACTTCTGTCAAGGTACGCTGACATGGTCCCAAGGGAGGACCTGCGCTGTGCAGCCATGGGCCAAGGTGCATGCATGCATAGCACACAACAGAATGGCAGGCACTTACCTGGCCTTGAAAATACAGATATGTTTGCAGTTGGGTATTATCATTGCAGTTCTCATCATTCCCCACTTGTCTGTAAGCTACTTACTGTGTTGGGGAATGTGTTTTTTCGTGGAACTATTTTGTTCCTGAGCAGCCTGCTACAGGGCAAGGATTTTGAACCCCAGCCTCTTGAGCCCCTGATGATGCATGCAGACAAGACCATATATTCTTACCATTGAGGTGAAGGAGTGAAAAGTTTGACCCAAGCCTCCACAAGGCCAAAGAAAGGCTTAAGCCCAAGCCTATATCTGTTTTCCATTCTCTCATCCTTGCATTCATAGACATTGAGGAGAGATAAAACTTGGGGCACAGATTTTGTAGCATGCTAGTTCATCTGTTCAAACTCTCCCTGCTAAAAGCCTTGGTGACTTTGCATTTATTCTGCACTTACACCATTTTCAAAGCAAGGTGAGTTACCTTGTTTGGTGTCATTCTTAGTTCATGCTAAGCTTATCTGCATGGAGTACCAAGGCAAAAAACAGGGCTCTGTAAATTCACACCTTTCGTTGTGTATAGTTACGTCCTTGCAAATCCCATCTATACATAAACCAGGGCTCTTAATGGAAATATATTTTACTGCTACCAAAATTCAGTCTTTGCTGGCTAAGAATAAAACTCAGCATGAGTACCTAATTGTTCTTTTCTTTCTTCTTAAATATATGTTCTGATGTTGGACATCTTGTCAAATTTTCTGGCCCTATTCCCTCACCAGTGTTGCACATGACTTTGCATGAGTAAGAATGTAAATCTTCAGAATATTCATTCCAACTACAAAATGAGTTAAAACCATCTTCTTCCTTTTTTTTCCCCTTATAAAAAGCAAGGGTAATGTGAGGCTATCTCAGGCTGTCTCCCTCCTTAGATCTTGAATCAGGCCCAGAAATGTGTCTGTTTTTTCTACATCTAAGATACCAATCCTGAAACTTGCTATAATGGTGCTATCAATCTCTCCTATGACAACACGGAGGAGGAAAAAAACTGCTTTTTGTCTTTTTGAGCTTTTATAATCAGGAGTCTTTTTTTTTCAAGGATTAGTCTTGAATTTGTTTATGTGGTAACCAAAAAATCAGCTTTTTCTTCTGGAATTCTCTCTCACATTTCACATCCTCAAAGGCCAAAGGGGCTCATCTGGTTTGACCTGTTCGTTGGTCCAAATCATTAAGTTTCCTCAACACACTAGAACCTCATTTTAACCAAATCCCTTCCTTCCTTAAGAAGTTCCATTATATGCTATAAACAGAAACTTCAGGCAGTAGTTCTCAGCTTCTCTTTAGCAAGATGACTACTGCTTTTGGCCTGAAGAAAAGCTTGTGTGCTTGAAAGTCTGTCTTTTTTGTTGTTTATTTGTATTTTTCACCTCTGGAAGCATTGGTTAGTCTAACAATATATTTTTTTCTCTCCTATAAGTTTTGTCTGTCTTATGGCCTTAGAATATTATAGCTAAAACAATGGTTTATTGGCTCCTGGTGCTGTTAAGTAGCAGTATTAACTCCAGTTAGCAGCAGCTTTGGGAACTGAATGGATGGCCAAGTGATACAGCAGGCAGGTACCTTGTGCTTCAGAGAAATGTGGGAAACCAACATTCCTCCTACCTGATGCAAGAAAAATATTTGCAGGACTTCTGAGCCATTTTAATGAAATTAAAGAAAATCAGTTCTCATTGCAAGGAAATAAAGCTTATTCATTGCAATCTACAGTATCTTACTATCTACTTTTTTGCAGACTGCAAGACTTAAACTTCAAATGAAATATAAAAAAGTTCCATTACTCACTTTTCTCTTTCTTTAGAGCACACTGGAAAATAAGCATGCCATCTGAGGCCCTTTTTGAAAGGTTACTAAGAAATAAAAACCGACCCAGTCCCTAGTGTACTGTACTGTCTACAAACAGAACAAAAATACCCTTATTTTCCCCCACAAAATTGGCTGTGTAAACATAGGAGGTAATGGTTGCATTCAGACAAATAGAAAAATGCACCCAAACAGCAATACTGCACTCGGTAGCAGACATGAAACAGTTTCTACTTATCAACCACCAGCCTTAGTAGCCCACGCCTGGTACAAAACCTCAAAGGCAGTTCAGCACCACACTATGGTAAATGCTGCAGTTGAAGAAGCTGCCTTAGCTACTGACATTACCTGCCTGCATGAGAGCTGCCTGCCCTTTGCCAGAGCTCTTGTGTTGCTCTGGTGCTGTGCATTTTACAAACACTCTTAAAGGTGCTTCATAAATGTCTCTCTTTGTGGTGGGTTGACCCTGGCTGCACACCAAGTGCCCACCAAAGCTGCTCTATCACTCCCCTCCTAAGCAGGACAGGGAAGAGAAAATATAATGAAAGATGTGGGTTGAGATAAGGACAGGGAGAGGTGACTCAGCAGTTACTGTGACAGGCAAAACAGATTTGACTTGGGGAAATTAATTTAATTTATTACCAATCAAAATCAGAGTAGAGTAGTGAGAAATAAAACCAAGTCTTAAAACCCCTTCCCCCCGCCCCCCCTTCTTCTCAGGCTTAACTTCACTCCCAATTATCCTCTACCTCCTCCCCCCGAGCGGCGCAGGGGGACGGGGAATGGGGGTTGCGGTCAGTTCATCACACGTTGTCTCTGCCGCTCCTTCCTCCTCATGGGGAGGACTCCTCACACTCTTCCCCTGCTCCAGCGTGGGGTCCCTCCCACGGCAGACAGTCCTCCACGAACTTCTCCAAAGTGGGTCCTTCCCACAGGCTGCAGTTCTTCACAAACTGCTCCAGTGTGGGTCCCTTCCACGGGGTGCAGTCCTTCAGGAACAGACTGCTGCAGCGTGGGTCCTCCACAGGGTCACAAGTCCTGCCAGCAAACCTGCTCCAGCGTGGGCTCCTCTCTCCATGGGTCCGCAGGTCCTGCCAGGAGCCTGCTCCAGCACGGGCTTCCCATGGGGTCACAGCCTCCTATGGGCGCATCTACCTGCTCTGGCGTGGGGACCTCCATGGGCTGCAGGCAGATATCTGCTCCACCATGGACCTCCATGGGCTGCAGGGGGACAGCCTGCCTCACCATGCTCTTCACCAGGGGCTGCAGGGGAATCTCTGCTCCGGCACCTTGAGCACCTCCTTCCCCTCCTTCTTCATTGACCTTGGTGTCTGCAGACTTGTTCCTCTCACATATTCTCACTCCTCTCTCCAGCTGTAGTTGCTGTTGTGCGGCAACTTTTTTCCCCTTCTTAAATGTGTTATCCCAGAGGCGCTACCATCGTCGCTGATGGGCTCAGCCTTGGCCAGCGGCAGGTCCGTCTTGAAACTGTCTGGCATTGGCTCTGTTGGACATGGGGGAGGCTTCTAGGAGTTTCCCTCAGAAGCCACCCCTGTAGACCTCCCGCTACCAAAAGCTTGCCACGCAAACCCAATACATTTACTCTCACTGCAATGTTCACAGAAAAAGGGCAGCAGGATGGGGTGGATGGAAAAATGGAGAGGAAGATGTGTTTGCATTTCCAATTTTGACTCTCCTGATTTGTTTAGCATATGTAGTTATTCCACCACCTCCGTACATTCCGAACTACTGCTCTGAACTGTTCAGCTCTGAAATATGAGTTTCATAATCTCACAGGTTTGACCATGAGTGCAAAGGAGTTGAAAAAAAGGAAAGAAATGTACCTTTTAAGCTTTATTAGATGTATACTCATTGTACTGTATTATACATTGTCATGGTTTAGCCCCAGTCAGCAGCCAAGCCCCACACAGCCGCTCGCTCACCCTCCCCCCTCGGTGGGATGGGGGAGAGAATCTGAAGAGCAAGAGTAAGAAAACTCGTGGGTTGAGATAAGAACAGTTTAATAACTAAAATAATAATAATAATAATACTGATGATGATAATAAATTGTAATGAAAAGGAAAATGAAAGAGAGAGAGAGAGAAACAAAACCCAGGAAAACCAAATGATGCCACCGCTCACCACCCACTGACCGACACCCAGCCAGTCGCCGAGCAGCGATCGCTGCCCCCCGGCCAACTCCCCACAGTTTATACACTAAGCATGACGTCATTTGGCCAGTTTGGGTCAGCTGTCCTGGCTGTCCCCCTCCCAGCTTCTTGTGCACCTGGCAGAGCATGGGAAGCTGAAAAAAAAAGTCCTTGACTAGTGTAAGCACTACTTAGCAACAACTAAATCATCAGTGTGTTATCAACATTATTCTCATACCAAATCCAAAACACAGCACTATACCAGCTACTAGGAAGAAAACTAACTCTATCCTAGCCGAAACCAGGACATACGTATATAGCATGAGAAGAACCTTGACATTGCTGTTTGTTATAGCTCTTCTGCCACAGCCTCCCATCCTTGAGTTTGTTCATCCTGGTATTCACCCCTTGTGAATTTAAATGAAGAGCATGCAGGGATGGGAACTATCTGTATGTATGTACATGTACATACAGGAAGGATTTCCTAAGTCAGGGTCTCTACCATTGTGCAGGGCACTTACCAGAGAGCCACGACTGCTACTTCAGTAATCAGAGAGCAGAGACCGGTGTGGGGCAGCAATGGGTTGGAGAGCAGAGAAATGACATGATACCATTGTCTTTTTTTCCCCACCTGAGTTGCTTGCATTTCATGAACAGGGGCTTCAAGAGCAGCTGGAAATCTGTCTTTCAAGTGTCCAATTTGCTTCCCTTTTAACATAAAAGTTTTGGCTGCCTTCATCACAAAATAGGTGGGATTTCAAGTTCCTTCTTATAAAGCCTGGGAGCAGCTGTAATGCTGATGGGTGACTCTCCCATCTTAACTTCTTCACTTGGCATGGTTCATCCTCAGCACTAGGCTCTGCTAAAAGAGGGAGTCCCCCCACCTTCCACCTCTGATTTCCCAGTTCATTTCCATACATCACCTCAAGTTTTGACTCCCTCTTTGTCAGTCTCACTTTGTCATTCTGGTATCAGTTCTCTTCAGCTGATCTGCATTTTTCCCTTTTGAAGAAGAAAACATTCCTAGATTTTTTTTTTTTTTGGCCATTTTTAGACTTTCAAAGCATAGAGAAAATTTAGGGTGCAAATGTATATGTTGGGGGAAGCAGAAGGTTAGGCAGGGCACTTTCAAGCCCTCCAGATGCTTTGCAATGTTCTGATAGTGCTTAACAGGCTTTGTAGGATATCACGACACAACAAAGTCAAACGTGCACCTGAACAGTCCTGGCTCTTAGTGATCTCAATGAGCTCTGCTTTGCTTTCAAAAATTTCTTTCATTAGTATCAAAAGATGTGATGCCTGTGTTTTGCGCCGTGTTGTTTAGGTTTTTAATGGAACTGAGGCACGCTCCCATCATTCTCTGCAGTTTCTCTTCTTGCCTTTCACAGTACTTTGAAGAAGATTTCTATTTTATTTGAGAATTAAATGCATAAATGCGTGTCCTGAATATCCAAAACTGAGATGAGTCTGAGCCAGATGTAATTCTTTCTGATGTCAAGGGGTGCTGAGTACTTCTAAACTGACAAGAATAAACTTCAGAGTGCTCAACCATTTGCATCTTCACAAATTAGCTTCATGGTGCACCGTGCCAAGCTGAAATCATTGACTCCACTTCCCTGTCATATGGATTGCCCTCCAAGGGTAATAAGTTTATATCAGCAAGGATATATTTCCTAGCTAAGGGATTGCCTTTAGATTAGGAATAGAAGAAAAGCACTCCCAAAGCCGAACTACCACTAGAACATATTTTATGGAATAACAGCAGTAGCCCTGTCACTTACAGAGTACTTTAGTCTTGAAGTGCTTAATAAAATATTAACTGCTAAATGACTATATCAGAAGACTGATTCTTATCTACCATAGGGTTTTTTGACCCTGCTTTGGTTAACAGAATCCTTTGAGTGGAAAGAATTGATTTCACAAGTACTTTTCAAAGTATTTTGCTATTGTAGACTGTTGGAATATAGAAGAACCTTAGCATGAGGGAGCAGTAGATGTATTAGGGGACTACTGGGCCCAAATCAGCTTTCAAATGGCTGGTATAATCACAAAGATGATGAACAAGAATTCAGAATAATATGAATAATATGTCTTAAGATGTAGGTGTGGGTGGGTTTTTTTCTGTTTCTGGTGGAGTTTTTTGTCATTTTTCGTTTTGCTAATCTCTCTTTTCCTTCTCTCTTCGCACCTGCTCTGCAGGTGCCCAGTCTGGGATGTCTCCCTCTGCCCGCACTCTCAAGCTCCTGTTCCTGCAATTTCTGCAAAGGCTGACCCTCACCATACTCAACTATGAGTTAAAACAGATGTTAGAATGGGTTTGAAATTAAAGAAAGTAAGAATCCTTTTCATCTAATGCGAATGATTGTTTATTGGGTAGTAGATGTACTAGATAAATTATTTGTATTTAGAGGCAAAAATGAGCAAAACTGTTGGAGGACTGGCTCAGTCAGTATTAGCTATTATGGTTTTGGCTGAGGAAAATAATGCAAGTTGGAGATGCTTTCATTACTTTTTCCAAGAAATCGCTAGCATATTTTCTAGGTCATGTTAGTGATGCCAAAGCCAGCAGTGAAACACTACAATGTGGTATGTTTAAAAAAACACTCAGAAATCAAATAGCACGATTGCAATGTATTCATTATGTATTCTTTTTCCCAGGTAATGCTCATGAATTTTTTTCACTCTCACTGTGTCTCTCATCATCAAACAACTGATCTGACTTCCTACTATATAGTGTTTTGTGGTGTACCGTAGGAGTGTCTCAGACCTTTTATTGACAATCCCCAAAGTAAGCTTTTCTTATCCCTTCTCATTTGTGTTTCTCTTCTCCCCCTGCATAGACTTATTAATTCATTAGTGGTGTACAGCATCGTTGTAAAGTGTTACAGGTATACTCAGAGACAAAAGTCCCAGCAGTTTTTCAGTGAAGGAGCACGTGTTTATTTTCCAGAAGGGTAAAACTGAAGCCTTTTCTGAGCTCTGTTGATTCTGCTTCTCATCGTGCTCTCTCTACAGCATAATTTGCAACTTCCAGAGAAGCACAGCATGGGTGTGAGTCAACAGCAGGCAAGAACATGGCTTGCTTAGCACTGGCTTGTCACACAAATATTTAGGGCACACGTTTCTGTATATTTTGTGAAGCTGAAATAATTCAGTGTTTATAACTCCCAAATATATACTTCTGTTCAGTGAAGTCTTTGTGAATTGCAGGTTGAGAAGATGGACCATGTTTTAAAGGAGTCCTTCAAATGTCCTTTTAGTCAACAGCAAATACGGATTTTCTTTCTTTTTTTTTTTTCTCCTGCACTGTTGGAGACAACAAGTAAAATTAGGTTATAAAGGGAGATAAAGAAATAGATCCAATAGCAGTACGCATCTTAGCAGTTGAGATGCTTCCTTTAAGGATATTTTTGAGTTGCTACTTGTTGGAAGCAGGAAGGGATAGGGAAAGGACCACTCTATTAATTCTCTGTTGCTAACGTGCCATCTCAAACAGTGGTCAGAGCTGAAAACAAGGTGCCAACCTGGATGACCCTTGTTGCATGATGCAGCATGGCTGTGTTCTGCACTTGTTACGCCTCTGCTTATGAATTGCCTTATAATAAACCCTTTCTCCTCATACACGAGGGATTCATAGAATCATAGAATCATAAAATCCCCTGAGTTGGAAGGGGCCCACAAGGACCATCCAGTCCAACTCCTGACCCTGTATAGGACAACCTCAAAATTCACACTATGTATTTGAAAGCATTGTCCAAAAGCTCCTTGAATATTGTCAGGCTCGGTGCCATGACTACCTCCCTGGGGAGCCTGTTCCAGTGCTCCACCACCCTCTGGGTGAAGAACCTTTTCCTAATATCCAACCTAAACCTCCCCTGGCGTATCTTCCTGCCATTCCCTCGGGTCCTGTCACTGGTCACCAGAGAGAAGAGATCAGCCCCTGCCCCTCCTCTTCCTCTTGTGAGGAAGCTGTAGACCGCGATGAGGTCTCCCCTCAGTCTCCTCTTCTCCAGGATGAACAGACCAAGTGACTTCAGCTGCTCCTCATACGGCGTCCCCTCTAAACCCTTCACCATCTCCGTGGCTCTCCTCTGGACACTCTCTAGTAGCTTCGTATCCTTTTTATACTGTGGCACCCAAAACTGCACACAGTACTCAAGATGAGGCCACACCAGAGCAGAGTAGAGCAGGACAATCACCTCCCTCGACCGGCTAGCAGTGCAGTGCTTGATGCACCCCAGGACATGGTTTGCCCTCTTGGCTGCCAGGGCACACTGTTGGCTCATGTTTAGCTTGCCGTCAACCAGAACCCCCAGATCCTTCCCTGTGGGGCTCCTCTCCAGCCTCTCATTCCCCAGTCTGTACGTACATCCAGGGTTGCCATGTCCCAGGTGCAAAATCCAGCACTTGCCCTTGTTCAACTTCATATGGTTGGTGATTGCTCTGCTCTCTAAGCTGTCCAGATCTCTCTGCAGGGCCTCTCTGCCCTCGAGAGTGTCCACAGCTCCTCCCAATTTTGTGTCATCGGTGAACTTTGATAGTAATCCTTCGAGTCCTGCATCCAAGTCATTTGTGAAAATATTAAAGAGCACCGGCCCCAAGATGGATCCCTGCGGAACCCCGCTAGTGACCGGTCGCCAGCCCGATGAAGCCCCATTTACTATAACCCTTTGAGCCCAACCCATCAGCCAACTGCTGACCCATCGCATTATGTGTTTATCCAGCTGTATGCTGGACATTTTGTCCAGGAGGATACTGTGAGGGACAGTATCGAAAGCTTTACTGAAATCCAAAAGGATTACATTGACTGGCTTCCCTTGGTGCACTAGGTGGGTAACCTTGTCATAGAAAGGATTGCTTTTAGGGTTTTCCTTTTTTGACTTAGGTTGTAACTGCAACATTTTAGCGCAGTTTTATTTGGTAGGGGTGGTGTAACTTGCAGTCTGAAAGAAAGGAATATTTTTTCTGTAATAATGGTGTTGTCACAGCTGTGACTGTTTACAAGCCTGGCAAGCTTTTTGGAGAGGCGTAAGAACCTAGATTAGACTATATTTTTTTGTGAGTGCAAAGGCTCAGTTGCTGCATTCATTGAAATTGTTATTTGTGACCCTTCAGAACCCCCTCAGGGTTTTAAGGACAAATAATTGAGAGAATTAATTTTTCCTGAGGTTTTTTGTGGTGTTTACAGCTTTTCCTAGAAGCACTTAGTAGGTCAGACAGTGAAAAGGTGAGTTTGATTTAGGAAAGAGAGGATTAGTAGGAGAGGTGGAATTTAAATTGGGAAGCATGCTGTTGTAAGAATGCACATTGAAACGTGAGCATGTGAGACATGCTGGGATCCAAACCATGAAAAAGCTCCCGGTCCTAGGAATAGACTCTGTGCACCCACATGGATGGTGACTTCTGCCTGTTTTTAGTTGGTCTCCGAGGAATAAAGTACGAAGCAACAAGAAGAGAGCTGCTCAGCCTGCCTGTTAGCTCTTGTTTCTGTTCTTCAGTAATTAGAGGCTATTCCAGCTCTCGCTGAATCCAGTGAGAGTCTTTGCTAACAGATGATTCTTCACATTGCAAACAAAAACTTCGTTGTAAATTAAAAAATGAAGCTAAAGCAAAACAACTTCTCTCGTCCCTCAAAACCGGAGTCCAATAATTATGTGTTTGTTCCTAGTCACCTGTTTTCAAGGGAAGGAGGGGAACATGGGCTGGCTGGGAAGAAATCCTGTGAATTAGAGTTAGTCATAGGGATGGAGATGAGTGAAATTTAAATAAGAAAGAGGTTTGCTTAGCAGCTAGTGAGGTCTGCTTAGAAGCGATGCCATTGAAAGAGGAACATAATTATAGGTTAAGCATCCTGAAATAACATTCATAACTTTTTTTTCTTAGTTCAGCAAATGTGATGTGAGGATGGTGAAGAGGAGTTAAATTAAATACCTTCTGAAAACCCTAAGTGAGCTGTTTCCTTCCTAGATATTATACTTTAATAACAGCATGCCTGCCATCTAGGAGAATGATATTCAATGATGGTACTAATACAGACATAAATGCTACATATTTGTGTTAAAATCACATTCACCAAGGCAGAGATCTGATGTGTTTTGCAATATACTATCTGAACCTGTCATTTTTGAAATGATAAGTCAGACTGAGGAGAAAGCAAAAGAAGATCTATTCATGCATCTATTTTGTGTGGAGAGACACTCTCCTAAGTCTTCCTTCTCTGAAGGAATGGGACCGTGTGGCCTCACTTCATTGGTCATGGTGGTGTCAGGGTGGCTCATTGCCTTGTACTTGAGGATGAAAATAAAATGGCATCTGACACTGTAAACTAATCCAACAAGAGAAAGATTCTCTTCAGTCTCTGCAGGCAGTTGAACTCCTGTCGCCAAAGAATATTTAAAATGAATTTGTATCCAATTCTTAAATCTTTCTACCTGCCCCTGCAAAAGAAAGCTTACAACTAGACTCCTTTTTTTAAATTTTTTTGCTATGACACATCAGGATGCAAGTGATGTGAATCAACATGAAGACTGGCATACTTTTGCATCAGCTTAGATTCAAAATGGGCTGGAACAAGCTTTCAGGGTTTGGATGCTTATCTGAAGCTCTTTCAAATTTTCTCAGAAGTTAGTTTTTATATCTGAAAAGAAAAGGCACTCACAGTTCTCCAGAGCTAGCTGCAGTTTGATATGACGGTGGAGATAAATACCTTTTATTCTCCTACTTCAAGTAACAATGTCCCAGTCAGATCTCTGTGTGTCTGCATGTACATGTGTCAGTGGAGAATGATGCCAACCAGAGCCAAATGTTTCACAGTCTCCACCACTAAATTTAAGCTAAGCTTGTTTGTACAGCTGAACACTGACTCCAGAAGGCATATCAAGCATGAGAAGTTCGGGGGTTACTGGTTTGCTTACTAGTAACAGCTTTCTCATCACCACCTCAAATGTCCTGGGAAGGTGGTGGGAGTAAGCTTGCACTGTGCATGGATTGTCATGCATCTGTTTTGGGAGAAAAATAAGTCATTTCAGTTACTGCCATTCTGGCACTATCTCTAAGCATTTCATTCATTGAAAAAGAGCTTTCCCTAAACAAGTCACTTTATTATTGCTGTGACTTTTTGTTTCTGGATCCAGGCTGAGGCATGTGGCAGATGTAATTGCTTGGCATTACAGCTAGCTAGGAGCTCCCATTTTCATTCTCTGTTCCTAAAAAAAAAAACCCCACAAAAACCCAAACCACAAACCACCAAACCCCCCAAAAGCCCAAATCGTGTCTTTTCTCAGATGGTCTTCTCTGACACCTCAAACCATAGATTCATATTCATGTACTTGATATAAAACCCAGCCTCCCTATATTCCCAGGAGCAAAAGGTATGGTTAGTCATAGTTAGTCACTTGCTCATCATGTTTTTCTGTATCCAAACTGATTTAGTACCTGTGTTTTCCGCATCTATGTGAAGCTGTGCAGTAAGTCTTCTTGGTGCAATGGGATATTGAAGTCCCACAGTTAGATATTACTTGATCAAATCTTATTTTTAAATGAACAAGCTGCATTCAGCATGCTGTAATATTCCACTTGTGCATTAATTTTCAAGAGTTTGGCCAAAATACTTTAGTAATTGTCACGGTTTAACCCCAGCCAGCAACTAAGCCCTGCACAGCTGCTCACTCCCCCCACAGTGGGATGGGGGAGAGAATCGGAAGAATAAAAGTGAGAAAACTCGTGGGTTGAGATAAAGACAGTTTAATAAGTAAAGCAAAAGCCACGCACGCAGGCAAAGCAAACCAAAGAATTCATTCACTCCTTCCCATGGGCAGGCAGGTATTCAGCCATCTCCAGGAAAGCAGGACTCCATCACGCATAATGATTACTTAGGAAGACAAACGCCATCACTCCGAATGTCCCCCCCTTCCTTCTTCTTCCCCCAGCTTTGTATGCTGAGCATGATGTCATATGGTATGGCATATCCCTTTGCTCAGTTGGGGTCAGCTGTCCCAGCTGTGTCCCTTCTCTCCCAACTCCTTGTGCACCCCCAGCCCCCTCGCTGGTGGGGTGGGGTGAGGAGCAGAAAAGGCCTTGACTCTGTGTAAGCGCTGCTCAGCAGTAACGAAAACATCCCTGTGTTATCAACACTGTTTTCAGCACAAATCCAAAACTTAGCCCCATACTAGCTACTATGAAGAAAATTAACTCTATCCCAGCCATAATCCCAGGTATTATTCCATACCATTTATGTCATGCTCAGGTCTCACGCTATCCAATATATTCTCATTACCCACCACCCCCCTTCCCATCCTCTGATAAAATACACAGATATCATTCCCTTAGTCTATGGACCACCCCCGTGAAATGTCTGTAAAATGTCCATAAGTGTCCACAAATGTCCACAAAATGTCCATTGAGTTAATTTAATCCATGACTTTGGGCTCCATGTGTTATGGTGGTCACTCAGGACAGGAGAGGTGGTGTGTTGCATGGAGTTCCTGGGCACCAAAGGCAGCTCAGGTCGGATCACTGCTGCACTTGCACTGCTTCTTGTAAGGCTTGTCCTCCACTGGTTCAGGTGGTTCCTGCTATAGTAATTCCTACAACATGCAACTCAAACCATAGGTTACAACAATTTAAAGGTATATCCACCACAGTAATTTCTAAGAACACTTGCACTGATTTTTGTCTTTATTTAATAACTTGTAATAATCATTTGCAGGTAGAGCTAATTGAACTGCTACATCTTAATCTAGCAAATGTTCTTTTCTTAACTGTGATGTATTTAAGAAAGCTTGCATGTTTCAGTGCTGGAAGATATATGGACAGATAGATACATTAGATCCTTTTTTTTTTCAAATGTATTCATTATTTATAAGTAATTTATGGCATAGTTCAAGTGAACTAATTGCAGACTATTGACACTTTGTAAATTATTGAACTAGACTATCAGGTATTTGTGGCATGTTATTGAAACAAACTCTTCAGTAACTGTGACTGGAACTTCTGAATTCCAGAAAAACAAAGTAGGAAAAATACTAAATTATAAACAGAGGATTTATGGTATCAAATTTTATTCAAATAAATTTATGCCATGCTTTGTGGACCTTGAATATTTTGCCAAATAGCTGGTTTGAGCCTGTAAAAACATTGTATGTGCCATACCTCTTTGTGAAAAATACTTGAAACTTTCTTTTTTTAATCTAATGGCAGAAAAAGTAAAACAGGCACATCCAAAGAAGAGCAATGAAGCTGGTGAAGGGTCTAGAAGACAAGTCTTATGAGGATCGGCTGAGGGAACTGGGGTTGCTTAGTCTGGGGAAAGGAGGTTCAGGGAAGACTTTATCGCTCTCTACAACTACCTGAAAGGAGGTTGTAGGGAGGTGGGGGTCGGTCTCTTCTCCCAAGTAACCAGCAATAGGACGAGAGGAAATGGCCTCAAGTTGTGTCAGGGGAGGTTTAGATTGGATATTAGGAAAAATTTCTTCACTGAAAGGGTTGTCAAGCATTGGAACAGGCTGCCCAGGGAGGCGGTTGAGTCACCATCCCTGGAGGTATTTAAAAGATGTGTAGATGTGGTGCTTAGGGACATGGTTTAGTGTTGGACTTGATGATCTTAAAGGTCTTTTCCAACCTAAATGATTCTATGATCTAATGATATAAGAGACTGACTTGTATACTTTAGGTATATTTTCAGAGCAATAAAATGTATTAAGTTCATACTGTTTATCTGTTTTGTTATAAACAGAGTGTATCTGTGGTTTTAGTTAATGTTTTCTAGTTGGGGTTTTTTGTTGTCATTTTTCACATAAATTGTCACACACAGGATTTCAGTCTCTGTTATTCTGTTCAACAGACAGCAACCTACTGAACTACTTTATTTTAATGTGTTGGCACTTCCCACTGGTATTTTCTCAGTGGAAAAGTATTGGATAAAATTGATATGATTTGTCAGCCAGCTCAGGAGCGTGGCTGGGGCAATGCCTCAGAGGGCTTACCTTTCACTGGCTGTACTTGGATTTGATCCTTTGATGACAGCAGGGTTGTATAAAGTCTTGAATTTATTTTTGTTGTGACTTTAAGGAAGTCAGATAGCTTCACTTTCCAGGAGAAACTATTAAAACACCTATTTTTCCTTTGTTATTGAACTGATGCCTGTGGATGCTGGTGTCCTGCACATGTCCTGCCTCAGTCAGTGAATGACGGGTAGAGCTCTGACAGATGGCCTGTTGACACAGGATTGGCGCTATACGTTTCTGATGTCAAGGAACAAAACTAGGGATGACTTTCAGTTCAGGTGAAGTGTTTCTGTGTGAGCTAAATGCAGTTTTGTGGAACTCATGGTTCCTTTACGTAGCTGTAATTTTCTCCCTGCAAGTGAAATGCAGGAGAGACTCTCCTAGCAGGCATGAGGGAATCTGGGGAGCTTGGTACTGTGTTACTTACAGGTTACAACACGTAAGCTACCTACCATAACCAGGAGGAAGGATGGTGAAAGCACAGTTCCACAGCCACAGATTTAAATGAAAATATTCTTCTTTCCTAGGGAAAGACCCTCGGCAGTTACTAATTCTAACTGCTGCAGTTGTGTTTAACACTAGCAAAACCTCGGGTTTCAATCTTTCTAACTTTCACAGATGTTCTGAAGTAGATTGACTTCAGCCGAACTGTTTCCAACTGCACATCACTGTGAGACAGGGCAGAATCCAGCCTTCAGGGAGAGGAGTGGAAGTTCCTTTTCCAAGTTGAGAAATTATTTATCTTTGCTTCACATATTGTAGACACAATAAAAACAAGCCCTTATTTTTTTAGTAAAGACAACATGCATTATTAAATAGAGCATCTATTCATATGTTACACTCTTTTATTTATTAATTTCACTTTTGCAAAATCCTATTCACATACATCCTTCAGGCATTTTTTTTTAGTGAGGTGAGTAAAATATAATTGTTTTCTCATCATCCTTATCCATTATGGTAAAAGGCCAGCGAGTACATTTTCCTTCTCTGCTCATAAACTTAAAAGAAACATTTGCTTGACTGATTTTATTATTTCCTCAGACTTATTCCGACTCCATTCTAAGTATGGATAAGTAATAACATAATTGTATCAAAGTTCAAGTAATCAAATGTGTAAGAACAATCTGAAACGCAGATGCTCAATCTCAGTAATGCTTGCCATTAGGACTAACATTTTCCTTAACTCTGTTGCTCCCCTTCCTCTGCCCTCAGCCAAGATCTTATTATCTTTTTGTCTATCACAGCCCAGATCTTATTTTGTTTTTGCTTATCTCTTAATATTTACTCAAAATCCATTTCAGGAAAGGGGCTTTGTAGATTACCCAGGAGATTAACAAATAAAAGTTGTGGGAAGAATAAGAATATTCTACACACCTCATGAGGATGCAGACTTGTGTGCAGCTGCTATTTTCAGTCTGGATACAGGAACATTGTTATCCCAAACTTAGAAGGGTGTTTGGCTTGAGCTCTCTCTGCAGGAAACATGCTGCATTTCCATGTTTAGCATTGAACCTCTGAACTTTCAAGATTCCTGTTGGACTGAGCAGGCTTCTGAGCCAGTGGAGGTCGATTCTGACCCTATGTGCAGTTCCTTGGCACAGGCTATGTTTAGTGCCACTTTCAGATGGTTTCTTTGCACAGAAGAACAAATGCCCCAGGCTCCCCAGGTATGCCATGTTCCCACGCATGCTTTCCTCTGTGCTCCACACTAGAAAAAATGCTGTTATATAGTTTAAGCCTCTAGGAATAAGTAAAACAAGGCTTTCAATAACCCTTTCCAGACCAGCTCAAGAGACTTACAAACAGGCAAAACCCAGCAGTCTTTTTTAGCTTGATTTCTCAGTGCTTCAAGAACCCTTTGGGATTAAGGACAGTGTTTCCTTAGAAAATCCAAGACTCATCTGCAGCCCTTTTCCTCCTCCTTCCTGTGCAGTTACATTGTCTTCTTCAGAAGGACATGTTGAAGTAAGATTATAATCATTTAATAGAGGCCCTCAGCATTTCTTTAGCTCCTGCTTTCTCCATGTTCTGCCAGTCCTCCTCATTCAGTACGCCAGTGCTACCACATGGCATTTCTGCAGTAACAACTACAGTAGCGTGGTAGGCTTCTTATTGTGCAAATTATCACAGATGAGAAAATAGCTTCCTGAAACCCCAGCTCCTTATTTGAGATGGTTATAACTGATCAGGTTATGTGTGTAGAATATTGCCTCCAATGTATAACAACTGTGAAAAAACATTGCTTGTCTCCTGTATATGGGGTAGTTCAGCAGTACAGTCAATGCAGGGAGTCTCTGGAGCACGAAAAGTCAAAGGGATCTGACAGATGATAGCTTCTGCCAAATATTGATGGGGCAGTTAAGATGTTACCACCCCTGGTTCTAGATAGCTGTGTAGAATTCAAGGTGGGGCAAGGCAGAGAAAGAATAATGTTTTTTCTGCCCAAGGCACTGAAAACTTGGCCCTGTATTGTACAGTCATGGTGCTAGCTGGTGCATCCCATGGAAACATACACGCCTTTTCAGGTTAGCAGTAGCCAGCAAATTCTCAGTAAGGCAGAATAAAATGATGCCTATGTTAACAGAACCACAATTTTAGCTTATTGGTGAAGTTGCTTCTAACTCTGCTAGAGTAGACTCTATGTAAATAAGCAGACTAAGATCCACTTCTGATGAAAGTAGGAAAGAAAATGCTTTTTATTTTTTCTTTCCTCCCCTACTCAATACAAAAGAGAACTGGAGACTATCATCTTGGGGAACAGCATGTAGCCTATAACACTGAAGATGAGAAACAAATGAAAGAGAGAACAAAAGTTAGAGCTACTTGTGGTGCTTAGTGCACTGCTTCTCTTTATCCATGGCATGGGAAGGATGTGTGTATGTATGGGCATGAGCATGTGATTAGATTAAACTTCTAAAAATAGTGTCCACATTTTCAGTCTGAAAAAGGTTATGCATTGTGTGTGTGGATATATATATCTAAGCTATATAGCTGTGCTTTTATCTTTGTTTAAGATCACTAATTATCCAAGACTTAACTGCATTGGAGTGACACAGTTCTGACAGCTCTTGGCACACGATGTTAACTACGAGGGGGTAAAAAATTACATAACCTTGCACCCTGAATCAGGGACTTTACAGCTTGTGTTGTGCAGAGGCTGGCTGGCAAAGTCAGCCTGTAACCCTGGCTGAGGAAGGGGGGGGGTGCACAGAAAAAGTGCAGAGCTGGGAGACTGGAGAGAAGCAGATGATGAGACGCAGAATATGTGACTACCAGGTAATCAAGTAAAGAGCTGGCGATGATGATGTGGAGAAAAGGGTCCAGTCCTGTGTGCCCTGAAATAAGTAGCAGTTTTGCCCATGACAGCCTGAGAACCTATTGAATGAGGTCTTGTCAAGGGAAAGGAAATGAAAGGAAAAGAAAAGAAAAGATAAAAACAAAAACAAGGCGGTGAAGGAGAGAAAAGGAAAAGGCAGAGGAAGAATTCATATAGCAAAATTACCGCATGAAGTGTTTAAGAGAGAGATAAACAGAAGGGAGTGGGAGGAAGAGAAAAAGAAGGCAAAATTCAAAATTCCCAAGCAGCAGAACTATCTAGGTTTTTGTTAATTATCCCTGTTTTGTGAACAGCTAGTATATTGTGAATATGCTTAAATATCTAGTAGAGCAGAACTTGTGCAACTAAATGCACTGAAAGAAAGAAGGAAAGAAAAATTGTCTTTTGTCTTTATCTGTAAGGCTTGAATAGATGAGGAGATCCTTTTCTAGAAGAATAATATAGACAGACAATATGGAGGCAAAGTAGCCAAATGACCTATTCAAGGTCATCTCACAGGCAACAGGCAAAGCTAAAAGGCTCGGGGTTGTGTTGCACAGTGAATGAACTCACAAAGCTGACGGAGGGCTGGCATGCTTTAATCCAGTTTTCTGTTTCCTTTCTCTTCATATGAATTCCAAACATCAGGACATTGCTTTTTCTGCCTTTAGAAACTTGTTTAATTTAAGAATGAAATGGATATTCCAGTGCTGTCTGAAGTCTCATAATGCTGCCTAGGATGGTCCTTCTCAGTGTATTCCTCCCATCCAAAGCACAATCTTAATAATTAAGGAAAACCCCTCTCTGCTCTGAAGCATCGCTAGAGGTATACTAAGCTATCTAACACAGCTTCAATGACCTGATGATTCCCAGTAAAGAACAGAAAGTGATAGAACAGGGTAATTCCTCCCTATGGAGTTTTCTTGCAATGTATGCATTCTATAGTTATACTGGTTAATGTTTCTAAAGACAACAAGTAATGTAACCATCAGGCATTGGAGGCCAGATTTCAATCTAATGCAAAAACACTAATCAGAACTTGAAGTAGAATTCAGCTTAGAATTTATTAACTTAAGAGAGGATATGTTGCAAAGAAGGGCCAGATGAACAGGTGTATGCAAGTACTTCTCACTATAGCAAACAGTATCTGCTTTAAACAGTATTTGTGCCCTCAGGTAAAGCATCAGGAATTTATATTAAATAAGCCCCTTGAGAGTGTGCTTCCAAGTGCCATTTTGTTGAGCCTTTTGCTGAAACCACAAGGTTTTTTATTAGGTCTTTGATCTCTTAGGATAGTTCTCATAGTGCAGTTTTAGCTTTGTGTCTTCTAAGGAAGGAGACATTTGAATCTCTCTCTCCTACGTTCAAGGAATACTTTGCTGAGTCAGCATATCTTTACGGTGGAAAACCCTGTTGATTTATGAAACCAAAATGATTTATTATATACGCAAAACCTTTTTCCATCAAAGTCACTTGACACCAATCAAAGAAAGTCTCTGGAAAAAATTATCATTAGCAACAGGACTAGTAGAGTAAAAGTGGACTGATTATTCACTCTCCATCATTTACATTATTAAACTAAAGAATCACATATTTATTTTATGCATTTACATATGTATTTTCATAAACTGTTGCCATTGCACAAAATTCTGTTAGATATTGTTTCTAAATGATCTTCTTTCTTTTATTTCAAGACATGGCAGAGTATAGATCATAAAAAAAAGTGAAGACATTATCATGTAATACACAATATTGTAGCGGGAAGAGTGTAACATCAATGATTTGCATACAAGTCTCATAAGTAGAAGCATTCTGAGTGATGGGTCTATAATATAATAGTCATGCCAATAATGAAATTACGGGTACATTGCTGTATTTATTTAAGAATCAGGTTCTTAGGTGACAGGTATATACAGTTCTAATAAGGATATCAGTGTTCATGTTGTAAATAAAGAGTAGTATATAATATCAAAAAGATAGTAGAAATACAATACTATTGGTGATAATGTTGTTCTATTCCAGGTACTAATAGTAGAAGTGTTGAAGCATTACGAGGAGGATTGAGCTCAGTGGGGGATGTTTTTTCAGGAATGTAGAAATTGGCAGACACAGAGTAATGTCATGGGGTATCTGGAAATTTTGCAGGGTTTTGAGGAGCCATTGCAAAACCCTGTGAGGGCATCAGGTACAGAAGTCATTTTAGACAAACATTGTTAGCCAAGAAGATGATTTTTCAGTTGTTCCCCTGTGGCCAAGTTCGTTTCAGAACTGATGGTTCAACTGCTGTCGGCTCAGGACTACAAGTGGTAGCTCCTGAAAGCAAATCTCTTGGCAAAGTATTCCTGTCTCCTTTCCAAACAAGCTGAAATTGATCCCAAATATAACCACTTTAAGACTGAAATATACAATCCACTTGACTTGAACTTTCATACTAATAATGAAATGGAGTCACGAGAAAGAAATTCAATGTCTCCATCTCCTCCAGCTTGAGAAGACCTAATCGATGTTCAAGCATAAATTAAATTTTGTACACATTGGTTAAAGCACACACATGGTTTTAGAAAGAAATGGAGTTTCTCTTTTTCAGACGATAAATTCCAGTTCTGTGTTTACAACCACTGGCTTTGAGATTGTTTTATTTTTGGGGCAGAAAGCTTTTTGAGTCAATGGGTCTAGTTTTGGAATTATATTCCTGTAAATAAATGAAGCCAAGCTTCTACAGGGCTACCTCTGGGGTAGACAGTTACATGTATATGACAAAATAGTCTTGTCCATTTGATGTGCTTACATGTGAAGTGTCTTGACCAATTTCCTAACCAAGGCAACCACTAAGACCAAACCACCAACCACAGGTGGCTGAAAGCTGTGTTTCTCTGTTTCAGACATGAGAGGCAATCCTTCTGTCTGTGTATGACACCCTCTGCCAGACGCCAAGGTGAGGTGCACAACCCTGACCAGTTCCCATACTACTCTGCGAATTAGATTCTGGTGCCCTTCTTCATGCTGGATAGTGATTTACCATACAGGTATTTCCCTCCCAACTAGCGATATCGTTTCTGTCAGTAAGTCACTAGTACAGACTGATGCAGGTCCCAAAGTTACCTTTAAAACACATGGTCTGGGCTGCATATGGATTCCTAGCTCTTCAATTAGAACTCAACCTTAGGAGTTCTGCATTAAGACTCCAGGTGTGCAAAGGTGTGTATTGATGGCCTCTTTCATTAGGGTTATTAACTGCAAACTTGTGACTAGTTTTTCAAAAGCTTTGAACATCAGCCTTCTTTGGCACTCTGGGTGCGGCATTCCTAAAGCAGTATTGTAGCACCAGAAACTATTAATTCAAGATGACATGTCATTATATTGAGACTTCAGCAATGATAGATTCCAAGACTTATTTGAAGTATGGCTATTATAAATTCGGTTATGCTTTTGGCCACACGGGGCTTCACTGGAATTATTTTGGATTTACGTAACTGTAACTGAAACCAGAATTTGTCCCCATGGCAATTAAACATTTCAGAGTTTGGCTTGCTGATGATTAGTAAACTAACACTTCTGAAAAACAGCTACACAAATGTATATTAATTGTATTTTTAAGTTCAATTACAGGATCAGTTTTAGCCTGTAGGGAAATATCTGCTATATTACATTATTTTCACAATTAATGCTTTCTAAATGAAGGTGATTTTTAGTTTGTTTTTCAAAACAGGAGAATGACAAGTCATTATTTGAAAAAGACAATTTGACAGGCTTCAGCTACCATAAACAGCTAGATGTAAGGTGTGAACATCCAAACAAGAAAAAATAATGTGGGTGGGCAGAAGATGTATTCCCTAATCTAGCAAAATTTAAATTAGAGCAGTCAAATTCTAAGCAACTTCTTAATGGAAATGTCAGTGTAGCTGTAATCATGGCAGTAGTACCAGGCACCAGTTCAAGAAATGATCAAATAAAAACCAAAAGCAAGACAGAAGAAGAAAGTAAAATACTAATATATAATGTGAGACAAGATTTCCTTTACAAGCTAACTGCATGTCAACTCTATTAAAGCCACTCCTCTGATAAATCAAATGAGCACGTACACTTTAACTACTTATAGGTTAAGGATGCTTTATTTCTATTAATTAGTAGGTCACCTAAGAGCATAGAAGCATAAGACTGGAAGGGGTCTGGAATATTAAAAAAACTTTCTATAATTGCAGCAGTCATATAATAAATGTCTATAGCATTCATGGAAAATGTGCTTCACACACCATCACCAAACCTGTTCAAAGACCTAGACTGAAAGAGCAGGCTGAAGCTAAAGTACATTTGGACAGGCATTAACAAAGACCAAGCACTTTTCCAGTGCTCTGTGTCTTTGCAATAGCACAAATTTGTTAAATACAACTCCCCAGAGGAAAACTCCTATGGGCTCAGCTACTCTGACTTAGGGGAATGAAAAGAAATCCTCCTGACTGTAAATCTCTCAGTGGGGTTTTCATCCATCGTAATGGATTTTTCGCTGTGTTAATGAAATGCTGATTGCCAGCCAGTAAAATGGATGCATCTTCCTAATGCAAGATCAATTGGACTTCCTTATTATAACAAAGGTAGCATTCATTTTACTTAATTAATCAGCCACATCATCAGCACACCTTGGCTGCAGTCAACTAGTGATTACAAATGGACTCTGGGGTTGCTGGTCTCTCCCTTGCAAAAGGAACATTTTAAATCATGTTCTCATTTTCCCATGCGGTAGCTGAAATTGTGCATATGCACACATAAGCAGAGAGTAGACTTTATTTTCTTTGCAATTTAGCCAAGATCTGGAGCCTCTCCAACAGCAATTAAATCATTCCATCTTCTTTAGACTTCAAGAGAGTGGGGCAATTTTATCCTGTTGTGAAAGGAAATGTTTCTGTATAATTATTTGGTCAGCAGGAGGATCAGACTCAAGTTACATATGCTGATGATTTATTTGATTTATTCCAGTCCATGTGTTGTGCCTGTAACAATGGTATCCAAGTAGTTCTCACTGGTATTGAAACTTCTCCAATTTCTCTTTCTCTCTCTCTTCCTCCTCTCCTCCCTTTTCTGTTCCTTAGCAGCAGGTGGAAGAAAACAGCTTCTTTAGATTATAGCCCACTAACCTTTTGTATACAGATTGATCACACTTTTTCTCTTCCTTAGCAGCAGGTGAGAGAAAATGTTTACATCCCCCTTACTAAACTTTTAGGCCTTTAAGTGTGTGAGGGCCAAACTTAACTGCCATTCACATCCTCTGGATTCCTTCTGTGGACTTGGAGGGATCAGAAACTATGTAGAAACAATTTGTAGGAAGGCTGTGTGCAAGTTTGGATCACTGTACAGTGCATGGAGGGAATAAAGTGCTTTAATTCACCTGCATGATGAGCAGGAGCCCCCTGCAGCAGAGGAATCTGAAAAATTGAGGACAAAAGGGGTAGCTGATGCAACACTGCTTGTCAGACAAGTTACAAACTTGTGTCTCCTGCCTAACGGGAGAGCATGAAAATATGTGGCTACAGGTCCGGATGTGAGGGGTTCACTCCACCTTTACTCCAATGTGCTGGACATCCATCAGTTCAGGAATTTCCAAAGTGAAGGAAACCTTTCAGTAGCCAAAATGAGTGTCAGCATGATGTTGTCAATTGTCTCAAAAATAATGGTCAACAGGAAGGCAGGCACAGTGGCCTTACAATACCCAATATATTCTGAACAACTTAAAACAAACTGGGCTATCTTTCCCATAAGTACTTAAAGTGGCCATGAATTTGTATCTTAAGATCACATTGTCTCACTATAGTTCCCATTTTCTTTAACATTTAACTTAATTTTCTTTTAATTTTTTTTTACTGTTTAAGTTGGAAGTCGGCTTTAGGGAGAGTTGCTGAAGCTCTTCAACTAAAGTTGCTAAAGAGTTGCTAAAGTTCTTCAAGACTTGGGTGGTTTTCACGTTATAAAGCCAAACCACAGATTAAGTCAGGAGTGAATCTCATTCCAGTTAAAATAGATTGGTATTTTTCAATCTTTCATTTCACTGCGCTTTGAAGAAAAAGTTAGCTCTTGTGTGTTCATGACTATTCATAACAGGTATGGAGATCACAGCTTAACTTGCATTGCTTGAAAATAGCATCAGTAAGGTTGTTTAACTTAAGCTCTGCTCCCTACTATGGGAAAAATCTCTGACTACTCAATCTGCTTCTTGATAGTTTTTCCTTCTCTGTTATATCTCAGCGCTATCGGAGTTCAATTATATACTCCCAGGTTACTTTTCATAGCACTCCTGACCAATTTAAGAATCCTGCTGCCAATGTGCAGACTTCCAAGCCTGTAACATCAAAAAGATAAGCACTGATGTTGCCAAGAGAAGCATCCCTGTCTCTCGCTTAGGCTTTTTTGTAAAGTAGGCAAAGTGAGATAACAATATTATGCTAAATGTGATTAATATGGTAATCACATTTGTCATCTCAGAAGCATTCTATCAGCTCTTCTTCTGTTTCAGACAAGGGAACTGTCTTCTCATTTTCTTCCATGCTCTATCTTTTCAAAAAGAAAAATGTAAATAAATTTTGCAGGGGAAGGGTGTCCTTATTTAGTTTAAATCTGTTATAAAGGAATATTCTACCATGTAAACCTCAAAGGACAGAGCCTGTCGTGCAAGGTGCACCACCGTGTTTTGTGTTGAGAGTGTTCATATAATCAGTGTGAGACTAACCAAAAAAGGTCTCCATGTTAACATGATTAAGCTTGATTATAGATAAATTCACAGGAAATACCATAT
>WAAD01028695.1:176856-229679 GCA_013389945.1 Fregata magnificens | reverse complement strand
TTCTTGTTGCTTAGACTCTGGTCAGTCAACCCTGTATTTATGGGGCCCTTCTCCAGCCTGAGTTCAAGGGTCTCTTTATGGCCCAGATCCAGCAAAGCACTTAGGCAGATGCTTATGGTTTAATGGGCATCTAATGTTGTGCTGGATTTAAAAAAATGTTGGAGCTATACAATGCCATCATTTTTGGACAGCAGTCTTTATTAATGCTGGTAGAGATTTCTGCATCAGTCAGTGGTAAATGTTAACCATTGCCACCATATAGACTCTGACAGCTATCCCTCGTGTTTGAAAGGATATGTTTAGAGGATATAATTTCTATAAGCTGCAGCCTGTGTTGGGTTTAAGAGAGTAACTCCCCTATTATGGATCACATTAAGGAACTTCTTATTTGGGGGTGTGTTTTGCTTTTTTATAACCAGATCTAACAATCTAGCGTCTCAAATCTAGATCTAGATCTGACAGATCTAGATCTGGTCTAGATACCAGATCTAACAGAACTAGCAATTCACTTGATTATTAAGGGAATGTCTCGTTCTGTGTCCCTTTGTACGTACTCAAATACCTGGTACAGCTTGGGGGAACTTCATGCAAAGAAAACCCTCAGACAAAATCAGATCTTAAAATACTAGAGTGTGAAGCAAAGAAGCAACAGTTTGCAGTATGTCTGTACTTACCGTACCGCTGTGGGGAACAGAAAAACTGCGTAAGAGGCGGTAGTGAGAGCTGACTGCAGTTGAAAGCATCTGAGGTAGATCAAACCAAGGCCAACCAGGCACTCTTCAAACAATTTCTTAGAACTGGTATTGTGCAAGGGCACAGTCATACTGGGACTTCACAACCATGAACTTCAGAAAAGCTTTTTATAGAACAAAGGCATACTAAGCTTTTGCCTGCAAACTTTTAGGCACTTAACTTTTGAAGAAATCTCTAACCATAGCAACTCTGGGAGTAGAAAAAGAATAACAGTTTTCTGGCATGCACTTATAGTAGAGGTTTAGGCTCTTCTACTGATAGCGAAAAGTCCTCTGACCTTCCCAATAAAAGGTCAAATGTTGAAAGGTACTGAGTGCCCGTAATTTTCACTACAATCAACCTCTGAACATTATGTACCTTCAAGGACTTGGCAGAAAGACTTCCTACAGTAGAAGGCGTTAGAGGGACTGGCTTTTGACATCCCAATCAGGAGAAGTAGGTGTTTTGAGGTAAAAGACCAACTGATTAGAAAAAAACACTTTTGATGGTTTCAGTTTTTAATGTTACCACTGACTAGAGACCAGTATGTCCCTGATTTACCCCGTGATGGGAAAAGAAGTGTCTTGTGACCTGTGAGGAACTTGACCAGCAAATGAATTAGTGGGAACAGACTCTGAAAAGAGTTGTCCCCTCTTCCTCTTGGCTGGGAGGATCTTGTTTGGGTCGAGTAGCCTGGGCATTGTGGAAATAGACTGAGAAAAAATTTGCAAAGCACAGGCAATGTCAACACAACATGAGAGTGGATGTATGTGATATTCTGACCCCTCAACAATGAGGCAAAGGTGCTGTAAATCTCATCAGAGGAGAAGGAAAGATATTTAGGAGACAAGTAAAAATGCAGTAGTGGCCTAACATAGTAGTACTACGATTTCGTCCTGCAAGGTGCATAAAAAAGTACATCTTGAATTTGTAAAGGGTTTTGAGACCTGATGGTTCTGAAGTTTCTGCAAGGTGGAAGGGAAAGAAGTGATAGGATTGTGGGGAGAATAGCCATTCAGGTCTAATCTGGGCAAAACCATTTTGTAAAGGCTTTAAAAACTGTTTAAAGATAGTTGACTTGGGGAAAAAAAAGGTTAAATATATGTGATCTTTTGAAGTTCCAAGCAAGCAGATGATAGAAAAAGGCAAAGCCTGAGGAGCAGGAGTTCAAAGATAAGAGAAGGAATTTTCCTTTCTTTTATGTCCTACTTTATAAGAGGATATAAAAATTGCTATTTGATCAACTGGTTGCACTCTACTACTGAATTGTTCTTCAGCATGTATTCTTCAGTTAAAAACAAGTTAGAAAAGTGTAAAGCTTCTAAGTTTCTGGGAAAAAAACCAACATTAGTATATAATTCGCTTAACTGAATTTTATTTTTTGTGGGTTTGCTGAACTACTCGATATAGTTCCAGCAGAGAATTGTATTCCTTTTTGAAACAGGATATAATTCTTGAGCTGAAATCTATGAATTGGCTCAGAAAACTGAGCTTATTAAGATTTTCTCATTAGACAAAAATCCTGTAAAGGGAAATGCAAATGTATTAATGTTTACGTTACAAAGAAAAAGCAGAGAAAGCTTTTGGGAGCAGCCAAAGATTTTAATAAATAAGATGAAATTGGATGGCTAAATACAAGATAATTTAATGTGAAAGCTAGTTGGCAATGTTTTGTGTTTTCTAAGAGGTGCTAAACTTTATGCCTCTCATGTAAATGTGCCTCTTTGACATCAGTAACCTCTCAAATACCAATTTTACTTGGGAGGACAGGGTTAATGAATTTCTTCAGTGCTAAAGATTGATGTTAAATAAGTTGAGGTAAGTTAGAAATTCCCTGCTGAAGACACTTGGAGGGCAGTGCACACAAGGCACAAAGATGTGGCCTTTTGAATCTCTTATTTCTTACAGACTCTTAATTAAAGCAAAGAACATCAGTGAGAGCAACACTTCCCCTAGAGGGTGTACATTATGGTAATAAGTAAATCACCAGAATAAAGATGAATAGCAAAAAAAAGGTTTATTTGAGTATTATAAGTTTTCCCTAAGCAAATCTGATAGACAAAGTGCACTGTCACTTGACTTGTCTTATCACAATATTTCCTACCCTTACCCTGTAACAGGGAGCCTCTCCAAGGGCTATGAATGTGAAATAATTGCACCAGTGAGTTAAATGGCAAAATATGCAGTATCTGGCTCCAGAGACTCTTTATATCTGAAGAAAAGCTTTATGTAGTATGAGAGACCTTTTAAAATAACTGCATACTAAAAATCAGTTGATGTTAATGAAATCTCGCTAGGTCAGTTTGGTTGGTTTGCACCTGGAAAATCTGAGGCTTTGCACATGTGCTCTTTCTTTCCTGCTTGGTCTTCTTTATTAGATGCTGGATAATGTAAAAACATCAGAAATCTTTAGGCTGTCCATTCCCACAGCAGCCTGGTCTTCTGTGTTTGTTTTGCGCACTTTGTATCTTTTTAGTTATTTGATCATTTGTAATAATCCTTTGGAAGAACTTCTATGTCGCTATTTGGTAATTAGCCATTGCTGTGGTGATTTGTATGATCTTATGTAACATAAGATAAAACTTAAAGAAGGGGATAAAGATTAAAAAAGACCCTTCATCTACATAGACAGAGCATGGAAGCTGGATTTTAATTCAAAGCTTTCAGCTGGCCTTCCTGAGTGCAGGTCTAGTGATGTGCTTCTACATCTCTACCTAATGAAATCTATCTTGATATGTTAGGGAAGTGAAGCTCTGTGGTATGTCCCACAGTTCTTGGGAAGGGCTACAACTTGCCTGACATGTGGGACCCAAAACTGCTCATCTTCTCTTGTTGAATACATAATCTCATTAGTTTGTCACAATTGACCTCAGCACTTTGCAGCCTAGAGCGTAACAAAACTTGCTGGGCTCTTCAGCTGCATTAGCACTATAAACTGCCAGCTGGACCTGAACTGTATTTTTGTGTATCTTCATGCTTTTGAAAGTGCAGTGGACTTAATATTCCTTTGGAAGCATTTTCTCTGGCTTAAAATATCTCTAAGTTGCAATCAAAGCTGCAATGTCCTCTAAGTAGACCTAAGATAATCTTAAAATGTTGTACTCAGATACTGGTAGAATACTACCTCTACAAAACATGCCTTAAAGCTGTATAAATTCATCAGTACTCATCACATAATGAAGGACTATGGTTACACTTGTAATAAAGTACCTAAGCTATGATGCTCGTTTTTCTAAAGTCTGTGACGAGGCTGTTGAAGGGCTGATGAGAATCAAATACGGAATTGTTCTTTGAATGCAAGTGTGGAGCATTTCCATATAAATAAGGTCAAATGTTGAGTGCTGGTGGCTGCACTAGATCCCTCAACTGGAATGGGCTAATTAATGCCCTTTTCTCTGCTTTTTACAGAGCTTTTGAAAGTAGAGGTACTTTTTCCTGGATTCTTTGGCTGAGCCATGTCTCCAGATAGGTCACACACTTGAGTCTTTGCTTTCTCTGCTCACCCATCCAAGCTATAGGATCTGACATTAAAAAGTGGGAAAGCATACATTTTTCTCCAGGCATTCTTTGCCTATTCTCTGGAAGAGCTGCTGTGGCTGTGTCCTTTCTCTCTAAGTTCCTTTCCTTGACAAAGATATTTATAGAGGTCACTGGCTAAGCCACTGCCACCTATATTGTTTTCTTGCCATTGCCTGGCCTGCCTTTCCTTTTAACTCCATGACCTTGTGTTTACTCTGCTGAAGTGTGACACCTAACTTTATTGCACATATTTTTGTTGATTTGTAATACCTTTGGAGGTATAACAAATTCCTTCCTTCCCTTTTCATAGCAGGTCAAAGGGATATTTTTAGGCTTTGAGTGTTTTTATTCTTTTCTTACAACTTCTAGAATGAAAAAGGCAGTTTTTCACCCTGGCTTATATTATCCTTGCTTCCTGGAAGGATCCTTGAGATCAGGATTTAGCTGCTGTCTTTGCTGCAGGTCCTTTTGATACCCTCTGCTAGTAAACTTCTCTGTCGCTATAAAAGGGGGCCGTTCAACTTCCTCTCTCCCCCGTATTTGCTGGTTTTTGCCTTTTGAAATGAGTGGCTGCTCTGGGCAGGGAGACTCCTCCACTGTATTCGTAAAGGACTTCACATAGAATGAGATGCCAGTAAATCAATACAATTACCCTGATGAGCATAGCTGAGAATATGCTCCTAAAGTATCTTTCACTTTACTACTGGTACTCTCCTGCATTCCTTCCACTTTTTTTTTTTTTTAACTTGTGAATTTTAATAATGCTTTCTGCGTAGTAAAGCCACTAAAGACAACACTTTGACAAAGAATTATTTTACAAGCATAATTTTCTAAGGAGACAGGTCTGTATTACAGGACGAATTTCCACATTTATTTGAGACGGTCCCAAGAGCTGCAGCAGACTATACAGGATTACCTTTTGAACCACAATGTTGTCAGGTCAGAGATGATGCTTTCAATAAGCCATTGGGAGTCAATTAAAAATTTTATGTGTTCTGTCCTGTTTTAAGCAGTGACAGCTCCTGAGTTCAGGTCAGGTCAGGTTTGCTTCAACCACACCATGCTTCTTCTGTGCAAGATTCACACGAGTATTCACAGGTCATTGCATCAACCTTCAGTAGCAAAACCCTCACACAGTTTACAGGTGTTTTTAAAAGTGAGAGTGTCACGGTTTAACCCCAGCCGGCAACTGAGCCCCACACAGCTGCTCGCTCACTCCCCCCTGGTGGGATGGGGGAGAGAATTGGAAGAATAAAAGTGAGAAAACTCATGGGTTGAGATAAAGACAGTTTAATAAGTAAAGCAAAAGCTGCGCACGCAAGCAAAGCAAACCAAGGAATTCATTCACTGCTTCCCATCGGCGGGCAGGTGTTCAGCCATCTCCAGGAAAGCAGGGCTCCATCACACGTAACGGTTACTTGGGAAGACAAATGCCATCACTCCAAACATTCCCCCTTCCTTCTTCTTCCCCCAGTTTTATGTTGCTGAGCATGACGTCATATGGTATGGGATATCCCTTTGGTCAGTTGGGGTCAGCTGTCCCAGCCGTGTCCCCTCCCTCTCAAGTCCTTGTGCACCCCCAGCCCACTCGCTGGTGGGGTGGGGTGAGGAGCAGAAGAGGCCTTGACTCTGTGTAAGCGCTGCTCAGCAGTAATGAAAACATCCCTGTGTTACCAACACTGCTTCCAGCACAAGTCCAAAACATAGTCCCATATAAGCTACTATGGAAAAAATTAACTCTATCCCAGCCAAAACCAGCACAGAGGGAAATGAAGGTTGTCAGGACATTTTGACCTCTGCTATGCTCATATTGTTCCTGTTGCAAAACTCTAGCCCTTTGCTTGGTTAAATCCTTCGTGACTTGACAGCTATTTTGCCAGACATTATTGTTCCTGCTCTCCTAACAAGACCCATTCTGGTGGAGATTCTTCATTCATGATATGTACAAGGCTTGAGAAGGGAGAGGTGCACCAGAAAACAAAAGAAGGAAGAATGATCTAAGTCTAATAAAAGAAAAAGATTAATCCAATCACCCTTCTTCCTTTTTTTCTAGTACCCCATCACAAAAGGTAGAAATATCCTTACAGTTCCTCTTACAGAGCCCTGATTCTTCTTGCGGGCTCTATATCCAGTCTGGCCCTTGATTTTCAAGGAGGTTGTAAGTTTGAAATCTTTGTCCCCCTCCCATTAAGACGCGTTTGACATAGTCAGTGCTGTGTAAACTGCATGAAGTAGTGTGTCGTAATGCATCACACTCTCACTGCAAGTGGTGCATGTAGACTTGTGTCAGGAGAAGGGCTGGCTTTTACAGCCAACCGTTTTTTTTGACCAGAGGCTACTCTAGACAGGAGTAGAGCTGGCCCAAAAACAGAGAGCACAACAAGGAGGTGACACCACTTTTCCTTCCTCTTTCACTCCTGAGGACCAGAGCGTGGACCAGAATCGAGAATGGGGGAACCTCCAACACTGTGAGCAAGCCAGAATTCCTCTGTGATCAGACAGGAGGAGGGAGCCCAGAAATAGGCAACCCCCCCTGTTTCTGGTGAAAATAGGATCATCAGAAAGGCATCCTCTGTTTGGGAAACTCTCTTATGTTCTTCTGAAGAAAGGAGTCAAAATGGGTAAAATATATATTTCCCAATGAAAGCTTTCTGATGGGCATTGAATTCAGAAAACAAAACCTATTATGAATATAAGCAAAAAATCTGACCTCCGTGTTGTTTGGATGTGCTCAATATCTGAAGACTTACCTCTTCTTTTTCCTAAGTAACTACATTTTCCCATGGTGTCCTGTCCTGCCTAATACCAAACTGATGCTACCTTGGCTGACTCCTAACCCAAAGAAACTTTGCTCATTTTAAGCATCTGATAACCAGCACAGTCCATTGAGGGTCTGATACTGAAAAGTGCAGAGTGCATACAGCTCACGTTGCAAGCAATAAGAAGAGCAGGTGCTCAGTCCTACTCAGGACATAACGGACAACAAGTGAGACATTTGGTGCAAGTTCAGGAGTATTTGGATACTCAAGATTCCTCTGAAATCAGATTTTCATTTTCAAAATGTTATTTTATCCTATTCTTTTTCCCAGTCCTACATCTCAGTAACTGCTTCACCTACTGTCTCCTTCTGTCATAAACTTAGTTGTTGATTCTGGAAGGGTTTTGGCTGAGACTTGCAAAGGCATTCAGGCACAGGGTCAAGTGCCTGGGTAGTTCAGGTGCAGGATTACATTGAAAGGAAAAGAATTTAGGTAACTAAATTAGGTAACTGCCTGCACTGAGCAAGATACCTACAAGGGCTTGTAGATCTGGAAAAGCCTTGTAGTCCTGGTCCTTCACTGAGTTTAAGTAACTCCAATAAAAAGTATAAAATCAATTGCAATTAAACTTTGCAGTATCGAAGCCATAAACCATAACTTTTCAAGGGATAAATTATCCTTTTTCTATCTACTTCTACAATGTCTTCTGCCAAACAACACCTAAAAACTTAATTAAGCCTGTAGGCTAGAAATAGGCATTTTTTTCCTTTTCTTTCAGTTTATGGTAAGTTTGCCCCAAAATTCAATGCCACTCATACTCAAACCATTTGTAGATTCTTACCTGGGTTAATTTAATATTGTTAGGGGAAAAAAAAAAAAAAAAGGAAGTGGGGGGAGCTAGGTACTTAAAAGTATCAAAATCCTTCATGTTTCATATTGATACTTTTAAAACTAGAAGTGAGTTTTCATAACGATAAGGTGTTGTTGGAGCAAAGTTGATCTAAGTTTTAATTAAAAATTAAAGACGATTAATGAAAAAATAAAATGAAACCTCTCATTTCAATTAACACAAAATTACTTGTTGGCCTGGGATTAAATGACTGGCATTTTAATTTTACTAAGAAAATACGTCGATTGAGTCAGATGTTAAAATCCTCTTAATGAAAAACCTTCCTCTAGCCATATGCTAGGCATTGCTATAATAAAGTAATGATCTATTGAGAGGAATAGTAATATATTATAATTACTAGTAATAAAAAGGTATAAATGTACAAAAGGAATTTAATAGAATCATTGTTTGGCAAAATGAACTGACTTTTTCAGATTTTCAAGAGAGATAGATTTTAACTTTCCATCTGCAGAATGTAAAGGAATGAGAGGAGTTTAGGAGAATTTACTTTGCCAGCTTTGCCTTCAATTCAGAGTATTTTCAGAGACAGAACTTCAGATACTGGAACTGAAGCTGCAATATGAAAATTGTGAATTATTTCAGAAATAATCCAGTAAGACATCTCTTAACATGGCAGGCTATTTTTGAAGGTACTCTATATATGAGTTACACAGCCTGGAATCTCAGTTAGTCGTTTTGCAGCAACTGCTGCATCACCAAAGTTGCTGCTTTCTCTGCTTACTCATGATAGTGCAGTTCAACACAGCAGGATGAAGCCTGGCAGCTTTAAAGGATGAATGGTTTGGGACAAGTCTGAGTGTGCTTCTAAGCCAGTCGCTGTCTCAAGCTCATCTCAGAAGCAAGTCTATCAGTGGGGAGCAGTGATTTGTGGCTTACATGCAATATGAGCAAACCAGCATATTTTAGGGAGAACAGACTGAGTGATCCCATAAATCCTAGTGCTACCCATAACCACCATTTATAGTTCTGAATCTGGTTTTTTTCCCTCCAAGCGCCCGAAGTTTTTCATCGTTTTGTTTGTATACGGGGGTGTCTGTGTGTAGGCACATGGAATGACTGTGAATTGGCAGGGATTGATTGAAGTCCTCAACAACTTTCACAGTGATATTTTAATATTCAGAGTTTCAGAGCAACTCCACTTCCAGTATTGTAAATCTGTTGACTCATGGGATGTTTGCATGCAAACAGAATACGAGATCTTGTTCATTGTATTTCTCCAGTCTCAGTACTGCTTGCAATTTTTCTGAACTCATTTTCTTCTGCAGATGTTAAAAATTTGCTATTTATTCCTTTTTGACATGATTATATAAAATCAGGTACAACAACAATTTTACTAGGTTCACTAGATACTTTGGATAGCTGAGGAATGGGGCAAATGTTGAACTGAGCAAGGAACAGGCTGAAGAGGGAAATGACAGTTACATGGAAGGGTGGATGAAGTCTGAAAGAACTTATTTGATATTTTCACTGAAGTTCTGGTACGTGTGCACTAACAAAATATTCTGGTAACAAAAACGGAGGTTTTATCAATAGGTAGAGAATTGAAATACAGTACAGAAAAAACTAGACAAGTGTGAGAACTGGAATACTGACAAGAAAATCAGAATTCCAGGTCATACTCTGAGGAATTAATCCTACAAAGAAATCAGGCACTTGTAGTTTGCTATAACGGCCACGGAGAAGACCTGCATGTATTTTCAGATATTATTTCAAGAACAAATAAATACAAAGCTCCCATGAATTTAAAGAGAAGCTTCTTTCAGTCTTTGCAGTGTAGTAGCAAAGTAAAAATCCTTGATACTTTAAAATGGAATTTGATGAATTTACATAAGGGATTGGATAACATGATTCCAACTCTACCAGGGTCTGTTGTAGACATTGACTCAAGAGTATTCTTGAAATATCAAGTTGTTTGTTAGATACCTCCACCTCACTTTTCTTCAGTCTTGGCTATGGTTAATGGTTTTTATATATGACAGTAATCCTGACCTACCTGGGACACAGTAAAATCAATTCATGTGAGTGAGAATTACAGAAGAGAAGGTGGTGTCTTCAGCTGTTTATATATTGGTGTGTTTCAATCTGCGATTCCCAAGTAGTTAAAAACTTTTAATGTTATGCAAGATCCAATCCTCTGGTCAAAAATAGAGATCTGCTGGCTTTGGCTTTTGTAGGACTGACGTAGTCAGTCATGCACCATTCTGGCTGACAAGGTTAAGCTATAACAACGGGACTGTGGATTTAAAACAAAATTATAATGGATATAGGAAACTGAGTTCATGAACTAAAGGTCACTATTCTAGGGAACCACTGTATAATTTCACATCATTACTGACTCATATGCATTCCTTGGTATGGATTACTCATGTTTCTGTTAATGTAATTGGGGGTGGTTTGCAATTGAGACTGTTTGGCTGCTGTCAGCTAGGATAGAGGTGCTTATTAATGTTGCTTTAAGGGTGAGTGGGTGTATGCACATGTTTCAGAAACATCTCAGTCTTGGAACTGAATTTGGAGCTACACTTTTAAAGAATCCTGTATTTGTTTGTTTCAGCTGGACTCTTCCCAATAATTTTCTCATATTCCTGGGAACATCCATCAAAATGATCTCAGACAGTTCTAAGCAATATATTGTAAAAAGCACTTCAGTGTTCAAGAGACCAGCCCTCAAAATTGTTGTAGCATAGCATGTCATGTATGTGTATCCAAAGTGCTCATGATAACTGGTGGGGATATAATCAGACTCTGAGCACATGGAAAAAAAAAATCTATCATGCTGCTAGTGAATAGTTTTAAGATACTTTCAAGATGATTGATCTCTTCTTTTGTTATTCTAAAAAAGGGGGGTTCAAACCAAAAACATCACAGCATGTAGCACAAAGAGTTTGTCAAAGAAAATTTGTCCATGTCTATAAAAATTGCAGTAGCAAGGCTTTCAGACTGAATATTGATCAGGTATTACTTTCATTATAGGCTCTTTAACAAGTTGCCTTGTTATTTCTGGGGTGGGATATTCATAACTTCAGTGTGTGACCCAGCTTTCTTGTGCTGAAGTCACTGCATGCTTTTGAAAAGTCTACTAATTCATTCTGCAAGCGTGGAGCAGGCAGGGTGAGCTGCAGGACTCACCAGGGCTCCTTGCAGTGCTTATTTCTTTCCAGTTGGATAAAAGTATGAATCAGTCGGGGATTAGCAGATGTGTGAGAATTTTGTGAGTCCTGGGAGGTGGTGAGCATGCAGAAAGTGTTAAAGCTCATGACAAGGAATATGTTGTATCCGATATCAATCTGTAACATAATGATTTTGCTAAATCATCTAACAACCTCATACCACACTGGCTTAAATTTGCATTTAGAGTCATCAAAACCTCAGAGGAAACTATTTTGAACTCAGGTCAATATCCACATTCTTGTTTTAATAATGACGTTAAAAATCAAAACGTTGACATGTAAATAATGGTACCGACTTGTTCAATCTCTCATAGTCTGTTCACAAAACAGCATTGTAATCTAAAAGGTCCTTTTTTATGACAGGAAATATATTTCATTTGTTCATTGCTCTACTTCAGGCAATAAAGCTGAACTACTCTGTTTATACAACTAATTATTTTGGGGTTTGACACTCAGCCTAAATATACCAGTTATCTTTAATCTGTGTCTTTGAGAAAGGTGAGAAAGATATGAACTTCAGAAATAATCAGGCAAGAAAGAGAAAGCCTGAAGTTAATGGATAATGTTTAGCTAATTACCATTGGAGACAATTATTAGGACAACAATCAGCTGTCCTCAGAGGGTGGATTGAACAACCTTTTCTTGTACTTGCTATATCTTCAGACCTATTGAGAAAAACCGTAAAAGTAGTGCACATCAGCATCTGGCTGGTGGAGGATGTACAAGCAATTGCTAAACAGTAATCTGGAAAGAGGTTTAGTCTGAAAATATTTGTGTAACGTATTTCATCTATTTTTGACCAGCTATGTTGACTGAAAAGACTAACTGTGAAACTGCGTTCAAAGTGGGTTTTTCTCCCCTCAAAATAAAAGCATAGAAGAAAGGTACAAAGCTGTATTGTCCCTCATTTACATCCAGGTAACTTTAACACCAGGGCCAAATTCTGCCCTGACTGTTTAATGTAAAAACTTGGAAAATATGCTGCCATTTATATTTTTTTAACTGAGAGCAAGACTTGCTCCATTTCCTTATTTAGTTTTGCATTAACTTAACTCTTTCTCCAAATGTGATCCATTTAGCGTTGTCTGAATGGCAAAGCCTTTTCAAAATACTCAGTGTCGAGTTACTTTCCAAGACAATATGGTTTTAATTTCTTACGTATATTTTGGGCTTAGTGGAGCTGTTAGAATTTGTCTTTGTCTACCTGGTGAAGACAACCCATAATTTTTTTACTCCAAAATAGATCTTGACTTCTCGTGGCATTTTGCACATGGGAACATCTCCCTACTATTACTGTCTGATATTTAAATAGTACGCGTTTTCTCCCAGGAAGGGCTCATTGGGAACATTGAAACTTTCCGAACATGCACGACTTTCTCTCCTCAACATTGAAGTCCACCCACTCATAGAGTGGGAGCCTCATAACACAGGTAATTGGAGCATCAAGTGCCGCAGAACCGGGGGGAGGAATGCTTGGATGAAGGCGCTGGGACAGACCAATGCCTTTGAATGCCTGAAGAAGGCATTGGGACATACTGATGCCGTGGCATCCTCATGAAGAGCAGAGGTCTCACATCTTGTTCACAGTGCTCCTGTATGGTCAAACTTCTCACATATTCATTGTGTGGATTTGGGCTGTATCTGAACTGGACGTTCACATTTTTGTATTATCTTTTCTTAATGGGGGAAGGGAGGAAGTGGCTGACTGACTAGTGAGCTGACAGGTCCCACTTTTGTGTCGTAAGTCCACATAAGTCATGTTTCAAGCAGATCCCATTTGCTTGCTATAAATTGACTCACCATCTCTGTTTCTCATCTCTTATGCAGTGGGTTTGTTAACATTCATAAACAACAAACTGCAACAGGCTCTTCGTCAGACTTCTCTTTTTTATATTTAGTTTATTACTCCTACAGCAAAGAAGCTGTAGGACTTCACCATGATGCAAATGTCACTTAGATGCCTTTATTTTTCATTCAAAACACTCCAAAGATGTTCATGAATAGTTGAAATACTAGACAGAGAAGCAGATCTTTGGGAGCTTGTATTTATATCAACTCCAGATCTTGCTATGAGACCAATGCATAAATACATCTAAATATGTTGCAAAATAATGTAATCCTTAAAACATTCTTTTGGAAGGAATAAAAAGAACAAGAACAGGCAGCATTTTTACTTTTTACTGCATAAGTGCCCATTAGGGGTTAAGAGAAGAGCAGGATAATGTGCAACTTTTCAATATTTCATATGCAGTTTTCACGTTTAGGCAATTTTAAGGTGCTGGCTAACTGTAATTGAGAAAAGGTGTCACTGAGCTCAAGTAACTGAGAGCTTGTAATGCAACAGGGATCATGGCAGCTTCCTTGTTTTCAAATATTTCGTCTGCAACCTAAGCAAGACTACTTTGACAGAGGGGATTACTTGTTACACGTGATTTAATGTTTTTGAAAGCTGTCCCTTACCTTTACTTAAGTGAGGGAGAGACCTTACATAGCACAGTTAAAAGTCAAGATGAGTGCTACTACTCATTGCAACCAAGTCAGACTGACTTCAACAGAGTGACTAGCAACTAGATATCACCTGTAGAGATATGGTCAAGCTGGACTTGAGGAATGAGCCCTGAATAGATCTGAATATATAGCTCCCTGTGCTGGTAGAGATGCTGAGGGATAAAAGAAGATTGTTTTTCAAAAGTGTGCTGTATTTGCTGAATACAGAAAGATGGACATGGTATTAATTTTAATCTTAGCTGTTGGTTTACTGATACCTGGTAGTTGTAATTCTCTGCCTTATTTTATCTGTTGAAAGTGAGATTAAAGCAGCATTCAGTTGAGAGGGGTCTGTAAATTCTGGTGGTACCAGCTGTACCATCAGACTGTTGGGAAATAGTTATTTACCTGAGCAATCTAATCAATTTTATGGTATAAGTAGTTTTCCAGCTAAATGCCTCCATTGCTGTGGGTGGAGGTATTCTGCATGTACTTCTATGTAGCAGCATGCCCACCTATTAACTACTACAACCTCAATCTCCCAAACAACACTTGTAACAACAGTGTTTTCATGAAAGCCATTTTTCATTACCATAAGCTATATATACTACCCCATATACCAGTTAGAAGTAATTACACAGGCTTAGCGTGGTTTAATTAGAAGCTTTATTATGCCAGACGGAGGGATCCTTTATATTAACGTTGACAATTTTTCTGAGAGTAGTCCTATGAAAAACAAAATGAGAACATGAATGTGATACTAAATCTAGCAGGTAAACACTTTTAAATATAAACTCATCTTTCTAACATCTTATTCACATTAATATATCAGATGTGGCTCCAGAAACTTTCTAGCAGTAGTGTTTGCCTCAATAACAAAACACCACTATGAAAACTGCTTCATACAGTAATTTGGGGATTTAATGGCTTACAATAATCTATGAAGATTCAACTAAATGTTTATTTAATACGCTAACTTTAAGACTGTCAAATTTGTCAAAGTACTGACTGAATTTAATTATGTATTTCTGTTACGTTTATATTTCTTAAAAATAAAGAAATAGTGTAATGTCCAGCATTGCTTAGTGCCTGAGTAGAATGAATCAATTTATTATTCACCCAGAGATAGCCTCTTAATGTCTAACATGGATATATCGCTGGTTAGAAATTATTTTTTTTTTAATAGACCTCTAGGCTGCAGCCAGCCATCATACTATTTGAGTGATATCTTATTGCCAGAGGCAACATCAGCATGGAAAGAAAGGTGTTCTGCCTGCACGACACTCATCTAAAGTGGCATTACTCAACACCTTGCATGAGGTGTGGGATGCCGGAGAGTTTGAAAAGATGTTCTCACAGTACCTTGCGGTAATGGAGCAGAAAGGAGTGAAATGATTTTGTTGAATCCTATATTTGCAAATGTGGGTGGAATTCTCTGAATAATTTTGGCTGAAATGAAGTCTTTGTTCGATTTCTTCCCCTGCCTGGGAGAAGTGAACCCACACCCCCATCGGGAATACTTCAGTCAGAAGGCTACCACTTCTTCAGGGATAGGGTTCCCTCATGCCCTGGTTTATATGAAATAATGACAGTATTTCAATGATCAACAATTAAGTTGGCTGGGGAGAAACAAGATGGGAGTGAATCCACAGCCCAGAGATTAGGGTACTCATTTGGGAAACATTTAGGCAAGTTTTCTCTAAAACACACAGAGAATAGAGCTGAACCAAGGACTGCCATTTATTCACCTGGCCTCAGAACAGAAGAACATGAGGTGACATCCACTCTGGTACCTGGCGGTCACCATGAAAGAATAACAGTGTGTAACAGATAGCACAAAATAGGTTTGGCATTGCTTTTAAAGTTATTTTGCCAGTTCTTTCACAGAAGGATCTGGTTTTCAGTTTGATAGGAGATAGTTTTATCTGAAGAAAATCCCCTTGCTATACCAAATTTTGCTTCAAATATGTTATTATTAATCATTTTAGCACAGATTTCCAAAAAAGTTCATGATGTTGAACCCCGTGTCAGACATAAGTGCAACAATGCGTGTCACAGGATTCATGCAACCAATCCGAGAGCCATCATTTCTGTAGCGAATAATATGTAAAAGAAAAAATGCCTCTTTAAAAATAAGTAGGCCAATGTATTATGGCTATAAAGCATCCTGAAAATTTCTTGCTTTATCACACAGAACATCATAAAAATAAATTGACTGTCCAGATGCTCAGATCAGGCCTATTTGAAAAGAAATAATACTATCTATATTTCTGTACTGCATAGATTGAATCATACTTGAATTTTATGGGTTCTGACACAATGTTAGATAAATATCTGGGATGAATGATTTTTTCTTTCTTCAAAATGTAATTGAATAACATTAATGCTCCTTGCAAAATCTTACTTCAAAAAGTATTTTTATGTACAATTTACCAGCCAAATGCTGTAGCTATCTCTTGAGTTTTACACAGTGGCTTTCGCAGTGTTGCAGACTCCACAAGCTCAAAAATAACAAGTCATATCATACTGTATTGGGTTTGCGTGGCTAGGTTTTGGTAGTGGGGGGGCTGCAGGGGTGGCTTCTGAGAGAAGCTCCTAGAAGCCTCCCCCATGTCCGACAGAGCCAACACCAGCCGGCTCCAAGACGGACCCACCACTGGCCAAGGCTGAGCCCATCAGCGATGGTGGTAGCGCCTCTGGGATAACATATTTAAGAAGGGGGAACAAAAAAACCCTGCACAATTGCAGCCAGAGGGAGGAGTGAGAATATGGAGAGAAACAGCCCTGCAGACACCAAGGTCAATGAAGAAGGAGGGGGAGGAGGTGCTCAAGGTGCCGGAGCAGAGATTCCCCTGCAGCCCCTGGTGAAGAGCATGGTGAGGCAGGCTGTCCCCCTGCAGCCCATGGAGGTCCATGGTGGAGCAGATATCTGCCTGCAGCCCATGGAGGTCCCCACGCCAGAGCAGGTAGATGCGCCCATAGGAGGCTGTGACCCCATGGGAAGCCCGTGCTGGAGCAGGCTCCTGGCAGGACCTGCGGACCCATGGAGAGAGGAGCCCACGCTGGAGCAGGTTTGCTGGCAGGACTTGTGACCCTGTGGAGGACCCACACTGCAGCAGTCTGTTCCTGAAGGACTGCGCCCCGTGGAAGGGACCCACGCTGGAGCAGGGGAAGAGTGTGAGGAGTCCTCCCCCTGAGGAGGAAGGAGCGACAGAAACTACGTGTGATGACCTGCTGCAACCCCCATTCCCCGTCCCCCTGCGCCGCTCGGGGGGAGGAGGTAGAGGATAATTGGGAGTGAAGTTAAGCCTGAGAAGAAGGGGGGGTGGGGGGAAGGCGTTTTAAGACTTGGTTTTGTTTCTCATTACCCCACTCTGATTTAATTGTTAATAAATTAAGCTAATTTCCCCAAGTTGAGTCTGTTTTGCCCATTATGGTAACTGCAGAGTGATCTCTCCCTGTCCTTATCTCGACCCACGAGCCTTTCATTATATTTTCTCTCCCCTGTCCAGCTGAGGAGGGGGAGTGATAGACCGGCTTTAGTGGGCACCTGGCATCCAGCCAGGGTCAACCCACCACACATACTGTCCCTTACAAAGTAACAATCATGCCATTGGCTTAAAAATCATGGCATGTTATTATTTATTTGGATGGGTGGAAATTACCTCCTGATTTTTGAAGCTTTCTAGGGAAGTGACTGGTCTCGAAAATATGTGCAAGAGAACGGAAGGATCAAAATCCAGATGCAAACAGACATGCACGAACTACCCTCTTTTTTGGCTCATTAGAGGAGTTATTTTGTGTGTGGCATAGAAGATTGGGGACCAGCCCTTCAACCTCTGTCTGTCACCTCCATCAATGTTGGCTGTGCTCACGTTTGCTTGTATTCCTCTTCAGGTGTATGCTCATTGAAATCCTTTATCTGTTAATCTCCTCAGGCCTTAGATATCAGAGAGGCCCCCTACGTATATAAAGGCCCTTTGACATCTTCCTCCCCAAGCAAGCGGCAGAGTCCCTCTCCTCCCTACCCATCACACACCCTCCAGTCTTTTCACTAGAGCTTTGAAGCTCTGTGCCTTAACCACAATTGGCTACGCCATAGAGTGACAATAATTTCCTTTCTGCTGATGTCTGGCTATAGTCCTGGGATCCTCAATTCACATTTTTAGCATCTCTTCTCAAGACATCTTGCTACAGCATGTGAAACAATATTTCATTTGCTAACATTTGTGAAGCATTAGTGGATGGTCTGTCTGTGAAACGTCCTGGAACCTTTCACAGAAATCAGGGATATTTGTTCCTCTGGCCCTGGTAGTGCTAAATTACAAGCTCTTAAAAATTGAACACATTTATTGCAAGATTGCTTGCTTGAATAAACTAGCTCTTACTGCTTTGAAGCAATCAGTTGGCTTTCTAGTATTCTGCTCTAATTTTAGATTAAACATGGCCTGAGCCAGTAAAGTTCCTCATAGTGTGGTTATTTTTCCTAGTGCTAAATGGGTAAAGAATAATCTCTTGTTACATTAAGGTTTAGTAAATAGATGCAGGTCCATTGATTTTCATGGCATTTTGTCTACTCAGTGGCTCAGAGCTTGCCCTGAGATATAACCTAGTTTGCCATAGCAGTGAGGGCTCTGCTGGAGTACACAAGACTAGCGCTACCTGGATGAAGCAGTCAAACCTGTCAAAGGTGAGCCCTTAGTGCTCATACCTGAAGTAGGAAACAGACCTGTGTGTTCACGCTTAACCTGTCTAATGCATTTGTACCTGATTCGCCTCTGAGCAAGGTCAGTGGATTTACCCAACTCCAACCTTGATGTCAAAGAAAATGACTGATCCCTTATTTTGTCATTTTGCTGGCTTTCCTTCCCCCCAGGTCTTCTTGGTTAGTTTTGAGAGTCTGGTAGAACCAGAGTGGCTTCAGAGACAGGCAGGTGAGTTTTTTGGTGGGAAGGAGAGGAGCTTGTTTTTGGAAGAGGCTGTGATATCCCGGTCTTGCTGTCAGCTTTTCTGATTTTTTTTTTGGGGGGGGCGTTGAGAAACATATCTGAAGTTGCATGAACCCAGGGGACTGTTACATGCTGCTGCTACTGGGAAACAATATTCTGGCACTTTCATCCCTCCAGTTTCCTGTAAATCTCTGTGCATGTGAGCTTAGATATCTCCTGGCTTTCCACTTAACACAACCTGACATTTTCATCCCAATGGGAGGAAGATAAAAAGCATACAGTCTCCTCCATGACAATCCTCTCCACAAGGCTTGACTTTATGGTTTTCTAAATCTCTTATATGAAAAATAAAGGGTATTTGGCACTTACCACCCGCTTAGTTGTCATCTTTCCAAATCAGGCTGAAAAAATCCATGCTTTAGTTGCAGGTACTTTGGTTTCTCATCAGGTACAGGATATATATGATATTTTTGACAAAGAATATGCATCTCTGGTGGCAAAGTGACAGACTGAACATCACTAAGGATTCCTCCCTGCCGTTCTCAGAAATAATTTGAAGCTACCAACTCAACCTTAGCTTACTAAAGCAGCAGGCAGACTGCAAAAGACTTCATTTCTCACTTCTGTGATCTCCTTTCATATGTTTGTTTGTTTTTTTTTTTAAGAATAAAGTAATATTTCCAAGATCCAAAATCTTGGTACTGTGAAATGGAATGATAAAGCTCCGATTGCTTTTACTGAGCTGAGGGTTTTCAGCCAGACTTTTTAATGTGTTGCACCTAGTCTGTTCACATCATTGCTGTGCAGTCTTGGAGTTCCTAAGTAGCCCCTAAAATTTGTAACAGTGGTGCAGGCACGTGAATGGTAAATTTAAATGTGCAGAAAACAAGGCTGCTTTTCTCAGTTGCTCTTTCAATATGTTATAGACCATAAATTGAAAACTAGTTGTCAATGTTATCTTCCATGCCTGTTGGGTTTTAGGCTTCAACAATCAAATAATGCAATTTGAAAAAGACAGGCAAAACACAATGGGAAGTTACTCTCCAATCTTAAGAAAAATAATCTTTAAAACATTTTGTACTGTTTCTTCAGCTCCGATTTTGAAGTGGAAGTTTATTTCCTGATGCTTCAACTGTAGTGAAATGCTAAATGCTCACACTGAATGAAAATAGAAAAAAATAATAAGAAACATCCAGCTCTAACAGGGGAGAATAAAATTATATAAAGGCGGTAGAAGAAATGCAGATCAAGAGCCTTTTGTTTGCTAATCATGAAAATCTTCATTTTGTCTAATCACAGTGATGCAGTATTATATTAATAAGTTAGTAATAAAACTGAGCCAAAACCCAGGCATTTGAACCATAAATCTTAGCTATAGTCATAAGAAAATTAATGTTTGAGTGATGCTGTTTGCTTCATCACTTCAGAGCCATTCATTAACAAAGTAGGAGGTTTGTAGTTTTTAGCCATGTGTCAGGATGAGAGTCAATACCAAATTTATAAACAAGGATTTAATATGTTGCTCTGGAGGTATTGTAGTGATGGCTTTCCTGACAGGAGACTACAGAATGAAAATTTAATCTTGATATTAAAACCTCGAGTTTACCAAAAAGACGATAAAGATGTTCGTAGATTTGTTGGTAAAGTTGATGCAGATAACTCATTCCCAAAGAACTCTGGATTAAAAAGAAGCGTGCAATAGCTTGGAACAAAGCCAGAGATAAGTAATAATGGAAAGATTTCAATGCAGAAGGTCTGGAAAGGCAAAAATGTAACCTTCAAATTTACTAATTTACAGGGAAAACTACATATCCAAAGCAACTGGACCAGCTTAAAACTGGTTAGCTCTGCTCTAGGCTCATGGAAATGCATGATTCTGTGAGTGTTTCTCTTCTTCCTCCCATGCACATTTCCTTTATCTTGCTGTGAAATTACTGGGATGTAGACTGGCTTTGGTTGTGTGCACTATCCAGTTGACTTTGCAGTGGAGCTCAATTCCTACTTATGACATTTGATGCTTTTATAGCACAATTAATAACTTCAGAAGACTAAAAGGAAAAACGTCTTATATGCAAAATGTCCTCAAGCAAAAATCCCCAAACACTTTGCAGATTCTAATTAATTAAGCCTCACAGCCCCTTACAAAGCAGGCAAACTTCACGGCCCCTGTTTTCCAGCTGAATGAACTAAGGAACAGGGTAATTATTACATGTTTCTGCCTTTACAGCTGCAAGTAGCCCTACTTACCCTGCCACAAGTCAGTTATTTCAGTGAATCCTCCAATCCTCCCAGTGTTTACAGGATCTCGGTCAGTCAATGACTATATAGGAGAGCTGTGAATATCAGAGGCCCAGCTCACCAACCTGCATTCAAGTGTCAAGCCTGCTTAGCCCAGATGTTACACTGATTGAGTTGCTGTAAGTTTTAGACACCTTCAGCACTTGTATTAGTAGCAAAACAACAAAATTTTGTGCTGTAAGGGATTCAGACATTGCTGGGCAAACTGCAATTTATTTTATCATAAACTTGAGGCTAGAAGAGCTATGAAAAACAAACATTTTGAAGATTTAAATCAGTTTCACAAGGCATTTTATAATAAAGAGGAAAATGTACTGACTTTAGTAGATTTGCTGATAAATTGCACCAAGGCAACAGTACAGAATCTATGGTCTTGTTTCTCTCTGAAGCCTGTGGGAAGTGTTCCATATGACAGTACTGCACAGATGTATCGGATATATAAGCACGAGTTGGGCCTTGCTGCAGTGAGGCTCATGGTAGCTTTCACACTGACTGCAGAAAGAAGAGACTTGAGCTTCAAAGACTGGAACCTGATGCAGAGAGGCAGAAGTTTGTCTTGATTTGTGTTATGTTGCAAAGGTCAATGCCATGGATCAATTTGCAAGTGCATGCCCTTTTCAGTAGGTAAAATCTGAATTTTTGAGTTCAATGCACTGTTCTATCAGAAGTTAATGCTAAGCTAATGCTATCTGATAGAAGTAGCTAGTACTAAGATATAAACATTAATTACATATGCAAAGTCTGGGCAGAAAGATCCTATGGAAGAACACATAGCGGAAATCTGGTATCAGCAAAAGATTTCATGTGGAGAGGAATAGCTTCAAAATTAGTCATCACTATTTCTGGTTATCTCTGGGATTGGTGAGTTAGCTTTTGTGGGTGGTGTATCAAGGAACACAAATGGTAGTGAGAGCTCATAAAAAATGAGGCAATTTTGATGAACATTTTTCCTAAATTGCTTTCTTGATTGTTGAAACTTTTTTTTTTTGGGGGGGTGAGTGTTTTGGCCCACATGGCTTTGTTTCAGCAAAGGCTAAATGAGAATTCCAGTTTCTGGATTTGTGGATCTCCTGACATTTTATTGCTTCTCAGGTTGTGTTTCCCTCTAAAAGAGAAATGGTACTTGTTTATCTGATTTCCCTGGGGCTATTTAGTGTATTACTGACTATGCACACAGTATAATGATATGCAAATGTAAGGCAAAGTGTCTTGTAAGGTACGTGTGTTTTACATACATATATGTAGGAAAGGCGAGGTGGTTTCAGAAGTGTTCAATTGTGAAAGAAAAAGGACATTGAAAGACTGAATTTTGTCCAGTGTAGTGGTTTGTAGCTTCACAGTAAAAAGGCTGTTGGAGCAGAAGGGTGCCTAGCTCCCAGCACTGGAGTTAACAGCAAATCCCTGTGTAACACCAGCCATCCAGTTCAGTGTGCCACAGAAATCTCTCTGTCCATTTCTGCCTTCAGCAGACTTAATTCGAATTTTCACCAATCTTAACAGGAAAAGAATCAGGCCCCAGGTCTTGTATAGCCGGCAAACAAGCATCCTTGTTTTGGCTGTTCAGTGTACTGAGCTGGTGGGAGTGTTCCCCTTGTTAGCCTCTCTTTTTCCTTGTCTGTCTACCTTCCTCCCCTTCACCCGCGCCCTCCAATTTACAAAACCTGTAAGTAAAGTAACATGAACTTTTTAAGTCTCAGCTTCTACGCAGAATACCAGGGAGCAACAAGAATAATACAAAATGAATAGCAGGAATCACAAAAANACCTAAGGACTAAAAGCTTTCTCTGAATGCTGCACTGCAACTTAAAGATTGAATTAACCACTTCTATCATGATGTTTTTGTATCACTAAAGTCAATCTGACTTCACAAGAAGAAAGTCACAATCAATACAAAAGTGCAATTTCTTAGAATTTGGATGGGTATATTACCAAGTTGGTGGAAATAATCACAAATTACAGTCCCTAAATTCTTTGAAAACAAGGCTAGCATCCTTCAGTGAGGACTGAATGCTTCACTTGATACCATTAGGACATAAACATAAGGAGTATTATCCTTCTCAGGAGTGCTTTCAGGGCCTTTTTATGCTCGACCATCCAGTGAAGTGCTGTTTATATTAAGGTGCCCTTAATATCTTCTATGTCCTGAAGTCAAGTGGTCCAACTGTATCATCTCACCCAGCACTTAGGTTTTAAAGGTGACATTAAAAATTACTAGAACTGCAGGAGGCAAAATGCTTCATATCTTCCCAACTTTCCCCAAAAGAGGAAATATTTTGAATTATTTGAAGATTTCAGGTGGGATCTGAACCAAATAATCTCACTGTTACTTCTTTCTAGAGCCATGGGATGAAAGGAATGAGGTAGTAATGGAAATCCATAAGCTGATAGACAGGAAAGTTTAATTTTTAATTACACTGTGGCTTTCCCAAGATTTTGGTCTTTCAGAAATGTTAAAAGCATCACACAGACTTGTATCTAGTGCTTTTAAATAGTGAGAGGACCTCATTAATCATCCTGGGTAGGTTAGACACTCAATCTCCTGCTGACCAGTCCATCTCTTTTCCCTTATGATTCACAAAAGCCTGTAAATTGCTATCTGATTTCAGGCCCTTTTGTGAAAGAAACTGTCAGGTTTTCAGCCTTGCTGTGTAAAGCCTTCTATTTTCAATCTCCAATGTGCTTAAGACCGTTTGAATAATTTTCCAGACCTTGGGTATCAGAACGAATTTTTCAGGGTGGTCATAGTATGGATGAGATTCTGGTTTAATGGGCTTATGCCTGTTATTATGGGTCTAAACCTTGGCTATATAGGGTTGAGAGAAGTCTGACCTTGTAGGAAGAAAATTGCCCCTTTACATAATCAGGGTAGGACCCAAAATAGAAATCAGATACTTCCTAGTAGATGAGAAAATTACAGAGGAGGTAAAAGGACGATGAGAAAACATATGAAAGAATATTCACCAGGTACCTTGTAATCAAAACACTGCACCCTTTCATCCCTCCTGCTCTTGCCCAGCAGCAGCCCCCTTGTAACAGCTGCTGCAACCTCTTCTTGTTTCTTTGTGGTGGTTTCTGAGGCAGAGAAAAGATGCTCTTTATGCACTGTCCCTTTCTCTCTTTTCACAACTTCAGTGCTACACAAGTTTGGATTTCTCCTCTTTGTACATGCTTGCATTCCTCTGTCCTTAACAGAAAGCATTTAGTGCCATTTTGTTGTACAGAAGCCACTGCTTGTTTATCTGACAGTACACTTCTTTTCCTTCGAGCTGTCATCGTGGTGAATGACTGTGAAGGCTTAAGCGAAACTAGCTCTTAGCAGCCTCCTGCAGTTCTGTGTTTGACATAAAAGGTCACAAGAAAGACATGATAGAAAGCATTTATATCTTTGTTTCCAAAAGCAATTGATTTGATTTCTAACCTTTTTTCTAAGCAATGGCCACAGATCATCTTTCACATACACAGTTCAATATGGTCATACCCTCCTACTCAGAAAGACCAACCATTTCCCTTTGGAAAGCCTTGAAAATACTGGACAAACTCATCCCAAAGCCAGATATATTTCTCAGCCTGCCTTTCCAGTAGACTCTCTGCTCAGCTTCACCACTGATCCCAGACCTCCTCCCCTTGGACAGGAGGGTTTCACTTCAGTAGTTAGCTTCAGGTTGAGAGCCTGTAGGCTGCAGAGAATGGGGAAAAATAATGAATAAATAAGTTTATTCTCATGAAAACTTGACAGTCATTAAGCAGAGCCCTTTTGCATTGGGACACCCTCATTCAGCTGCACTTCAAAATCTAGGTTATGCTTTTTTTTTCCATTTCAGTGTATTTACATATATGAGATGTGCAACAGAAAGTGAACCCTAAGAATTTTCCTATCTAATAAAGAGGACAGAGAAATTAGAATATGAATTTCATAGATTACATCATTGGATGGCCATGGGGTCAACCATTACAAATCTCCACAGAAGATCAAAATAAAAATCCTTCTTTGTGTTCATCTTCTTTATGTGTATGTGCCCTTATCTTGGTTTCATTGCTACTTTATATGGACTTAGTGTAATTATTATTGGAAGCATAATTTTGTTTATCAGATACCAATGACTTAGAATAACAATAAATTCTGCTGCAAAGGCCATCTGTGTTAGGAAAAAAAAATAACTTCTTACAAGTTTTGAACATTGCAACAGGTTGGAATCTCCCTCAGCAAAGCATTTAGGTCAGGTTTTTAATCAGGGATGGTTCATGGTGATTCTTCCTTTGGGCTGAGGTGAGTAGGCATGTAGGTGTAGTAGGTGAGTTCTTTAAGATTCCTTCCTTACCTTAGATGACTGAAAAGATTGCTCCTCACATGAATTATAGAAAGATGTAGCTGAACTGGGATCGAGGAACATACTGAAACCTCCCTGAGGACAGCCTGTTTAATTTCTGTGCACGCAGCACTGCTGTCTAACTAGTTTAAACAGTTTAGATTTTTATAGTTTTAACTTCTCTTATGAAATGTTCCAAGACATTTATGAAGGGGAGGTTTTTTGATTGCTTTGTTTCTTCTTAAACCTATGATGTGAAGAACACCATTCCTACTGCTCCCATGGGAGGTAAGGGAGAATGCAGGGAAAAGTCTCTGACACAAAGGCTTTAAGCAGGACTTACTTGCTTATGCCACCCACATCTGCCCTTAGCCATGATGAAATCTTATACATGTAGATGACTACGGACAGTAAAGGCTATTATGATAATCTAGTCTGACTCTGCTGCACAACACAGACCAAAGACCTTCACCAATCACTTCTGCATCAAAGCTGTAACACTAAGCTATAATCTGTCTTTTAAAAAAGCACTCTAACTTGATTAGAAGAGCCATCACATCCCTTAATATGTTGTTCCAACAGCTAGTTATCCTCGCTTAAAAATTTGTGTATGCAAGTATGTCAAGCTTCAGCCTGTAAAATCTGAATCTATTTTGCATTGAAGAGTCATACTTGATTGTGATTTTAGTCCTTTAACCTTCTTTTGAATAGGCTAAATAGACTGTTATTCATTATGCCCTCATAATAAAGCTCGTTTTTCAGAACTCAGATCATTCTTGTAACACCTTTCTAGCTCTTTTCTGTTTGCCTTTTCTTTGAACTCCTGACCCTAGACAAGAGGACAATTTTCAAACAATGGTCTCATTTAAGTCACCATTCCAACAAAATAGCGATCACTACATTTAGCCCAGGGAACCAGCTAGTAAAAGAACTAGTATGCTTCAATAATAAAACATAATGGCATGGAAAAACATTGCACTAAATATTTAAGCCAATAAAACAATTACTGGAACTTGGAGTCGCCTTTCTTCATTATTGCACCCCTATGGTAATGTCCAACCGCCCATACGTTATGCAAATTGGGTATGGTTGAAGGTTAGAAACAACTGATGTGATTAAACCTGTGTATTAATTCTGGTGACTATCCTTCAGACATCCAGTACTCCTAGTACCAAGGAAAATGAATAATGAGTATGGTGTTCTGTAGTCATGTATTGGCCATGCTAAAACATGTTCTGTGTAAATACATGATAGTTTGAACTTTAAGCTAGATTTCATAAAGTAGAGCCTGGATTGTTACACTACCATCAACTGACAAAGGATATAATTTAGCTAATCCATGAAGGATCTTTGTTTTGAGCTATGATGCTATAGTCTCCCATGCTTACAGAAGAATGCGTAATGCTAATGATGACTAGGATTTCTTTAGATGCCCTGTCTGTGCTCCACATCCTCATGTAGGTCATGAAGAAACTAACCACAGAGATCTCATCTGAAAAAAAGTACTGTATCAAATATTTTTCAGCCTTTTATAGAATTGTTACCTGTCTACAAAACTGCAATATATAAAGTGTCTCATTCATTTGACAACTGAAGACATTTTCTTTGATAAAAGCCCTTGGTCTTCCTTAGTTACAGCACCCTAAAGATTATCTGGAGTATAAGGTGCTACATTACCAGTGTTACTATTCCTTTTAATAATGTCAGTTTGAAAGGCATCAGATATATCATTGTGTTGTGGAGCCCTCACATTCAGATCTGATAGCTGTGAGTGCAGTTTAACAACGCAGTGAGAGACGGAAAGATATCCCTACATAGTATTACAGAGGAAGAAGAGAGATAAAACCATACTAGTGGTAACTACCACTTCATGTCACCTGCATGGATTTCCTGATGCAGCTCAGATAGATAAACTCCAGTGCGCTTCCCTTCATATTAGTCTATTCTGCTATCCAGACTCTCCAGGTCTTGATCAATTTTCCAGATTATATTTTTATGACAACATCAAAAGTTATCAATTTAAGGCACAGCCTTAGTGGAATAAACATTTCACAAACACACAGATGGCGTTTCAGCCCTGATACATATATAATTGTCAGGTCAGATAAAAGATGGGGAAAAGGAAATAGCTGGTTTAAAATAAATGCAGGGAATGGAGATACAGTTATCATTTAAAAAGATAATGGTTCTGATGAAGTGCCAAGAAATGAACAGAGAGCTCCTGGTTTCCATTCAATCATAAGAAAATATTACTTCCCCTAGAAGTTAGATATGAGGTTAGGGAATGAGTGCCTCAACAAGGAAGAGTGGATTCAGAAAGGCTGGGGGTAGTGCCAAAGCAGGACCACCTGTCTTTGATCCTTAGTAAACCATTTTCAGGATTCTTGCTTCTGGATGATTCCATTTTTGTGATGGACAAAATAACATTTTTCCATTACTTCATTTTCAGAAATTACTAAAATACATTGGTTTATATTTTCTAAAAATATTTCAGTATACATGCCCTTTAGAAATCATCTATTCCAAAAGCTGAACGTTAGCAATGTCATAAGCAACTGAAGCCAGGAATTTATAATCCAAGATGTTGGGAAACCTCAAATAAGTGGTGTTACCAAGCCTACCTGTAATATGATCAAAGAGAAAAAATCTACTGGAGATCAGAAGAGGGGTGTCTGCTCTTCAAAGGTAAAATACCTTGAAATTCAGAAGCTGGTTGTAGACGTGATGGTAAGTAAAATAAATCCAAAATGCTATAGCATGCACAAATGCTGGTGAACCAGTCTTGAGAATCAAAAAGGCATAGTGACTCCTGTAGTTCATCCTAGCTTCAAAAATACTTAAAAATAATCTTTTACAAGCACTGAGTGCAATGATTCTGTGGTGGGTTTGCCTTGGCCAGCTGCCAAACACCCACCCATCTGCTCTCTCATTCTCCCTCCTCAACAGGGAAGAGGCGGAACATAACACAAGAAAACTCATGGGTCAAGATAAAACCAGAGAGATCACTCACCAATTGCCATCATGGGCAAAACAGACTTGACTTGGGAAAAATTAATTTAATTTAAATAGATTTGGACAGTGAGAAACAAAGACAAAATTAAAACAACTTTCCCCCCATCCGTCCTTTTTCCCAGGGTCAGCTTCATTCCTTCATTGCCGACTCCTCTAATTCCTCTGCTCTGAGCGGCATGGGGGGACGGGGAATGGGGACTTATGGTCAGTCCGTAATAGTTCCTTTCTGCCGCTCCTTCCTACTCACACTTTTCCCCTGCTCCAAGTGTAGGTTCTCCACGGGCAACAGCTTCCTTCAGGGCAAATCCACCTGCTCTGGTGTGGGGTCCTCCACGGGCTGCAGCGTAGATATCTGCTCTGACATGGTCCTGCATGGGCTGCAGGGGGACAATCTGTGTCACTGTAGTGTCTCCATGGGCTGCAGAGGAGTCTCTACTCCACTGCCTGGAGCACCTCCTCCGCCTCCTTCTTCACGGACCTTGGTGCTTGCGGGGGTGTTTCTCACACTTTTTTCCTCACTCCTCTCTCCACTGTGTGGCATCTTGCTCTTTCTTAAATCTGTTTTCCCAGAGACACCACCAGCTTGGTTGACGGGCTCAGCTGTGTCCTGTGGTGGGTCCATTGGAACTGGCTGGAGCTGACCATGTCCGGCCCAGGGCAGCCCCTGGCCTCTTCTCACAGATGCCATCCCTGTAGCCCCCCGCTGCCAATACCTTGCCATGGACACCCAATGCAGATTCATTCCAGGTTTGCAGCTGCTTTACAAGCAACTGTATGAGTCCTGATCAAGAAATGAAGGATTATTGCTATGTATACTGTGACTGAGTAAAAAAATTGAAAGAATGAGCTACTGCCTCGTCTCCAGCCATTGTGCCTCCTGGAGCATCTTAAACAGGATGCATGTGCTCTCCCTTGGCATGGGTGTCCTCTACCTCTTCCTGGCTGTCTTCCATCACCTATAGAGCTGGATGCAGAAGCAGCCATCCACACAGCACATGGCATCCATAGTCTTGGAAGAAAGAGCAGATTATGCTAGTGGAGTGATTTGTATGAAAACCCAGAGATTCGTCAGTCCTGTGTACATCAGGCCCTTTATGCTCTGATGTATGAGGTTGAACACAGGGAAGGATCTGGTAAGGTCAGAACCTAGCCACTAAAAAAGAAGTACTTAATTGTTTGAAAGGGAAGGTTACATTAAGAGAAATACAATGCAAGGCAAAGCAGAATCTCTTTGTGATTGTTGGAATTTTGTAATCAAATTCCATTTCAGTGTGAATCACTTTTACTCACAGATCATCTGCCTCGGTGCACATATTCAAATGCTCAACAAAAGGAATAAGAAACTCTACCAGATGCCTCCAAACATTTCTTCAATCCTCCCTGTGCAGTGACTTAAACAAACCATGGCATCCCAGCTCATCCACTTCTGCTCTTTTTCTTTCACATGGTGGCATTGACCTTCACCCCTGAGATGACCTGATGAGCAGGGGTTAAAAAGATGCAGGAGATGCTGTAGAGAGATGCATTGTACAGGCTTTGCAGAGAAAATGTGCAATACGGGGTATATCTGGGGTGGAATAGCTGCAGCACAGCGTGACTTTATTTATTTATCGCAGGCTGTGTTCCAAGGATGCAAAAGGGCAGGTGCCCAACGTGGGATACCCAGGTTGGGTTTTTGGTTTTTTGTTTGCTTGTTTTGGTGTTGTTTCTTTTTCTAATTTTGAAATCTTATTTACAAATTAGACTAGATTGTAACTCTTGCAAGGTCTCAAAATCATCAGCCGGCAGCAGGCCAGCTTCCCATCAAAAAGAGAAACAACGAATCAGAGAGGTTTCTTTGATGACCATGTGTGTGTTTGTGTGCAATGTTTACCAGTCCTGGTTGTTCAAACAGAAAGAGAATAGAGATCAATTGTTTTACATGCCCGCCGGGAGGAACAGAGAGAAAATGGTTTAATATGGAAGAGAGGAGATTCTGACTGGATGTTAGGAAAAACTTTGTAACTGACAGGGAGGCAAGAGCCCAGCTCAGGACAATGTGTCATTGAGGGCTTTCAAGAAAAGGTTAGGCAAGCATCTGCGAGGGCTGATGCAGGAGCAGCTATTGTGCACCAGTCCAGGGATGTGGCCTAAACAATCTTTTGAAGTTTTTGCCTTTGGTTTTATAGTTTACACTGTGCAAACTATAAATAGCTAGTGTTTAATCTTATCGTACACAGAAAGACTGGTTTTTCCTGGTGTAAATTCAAGTAAATATTTCAGAGAAAAAAGAACAAAATTAACCCTCCAAACCAAAGCCTCTTCCATGAAAGGACAGCACTGCCTTTGACAAGCAATTCAGTTCTGGGTGCTCATATGTCCTGGGTTGGCTCAAGGACTTTGAGCTGAGAAAGGTTATTCTTTACATGGATCTAAAGCAGGAAGTGCTCTACAGTCTGTCAGATTTTAAGGGCTGCTTGTTCGACAGAAGTACTTGTGATAATACCTGGTGCTCTGATAGCGAGTTGCAGGTGGAGCTGTGAGTTTCTCTTTTTCCCTTCTCCTCAGCAACCTCCCCATTTTTTCAGTCCCTCTTGCAGCGCTTTTGTGCCTACCTCCAGGATTTGAATTTCAGTGTTACAATTCCCCAAAAGCATTACGACAGTCAGAATTTCCATCTCGGTATATCTATTGTGGCAATGCCAGCGATGTGCCCAAGCCCCCTAGATTTCTCTATAATAGGATTTTCTTTCATATGACTGCAGAACATCATCTTTCTTAACCATTTGATAAAACAGGTAAGACAATTCAGTGGCAAAGCCAACTGATATGTATAATCATGGAAACCTGAGAACTTTTTCTTCCAAGTAGATCTGGCAATTTTCAAACCAATTTTGTTAATCAAACAAAACCAGGTGTGGGAGCTAAAAATAGAGCTGCAACCTTAAATATATTTTGTTCTGATAAAAATTTTGTCTCACTTTTCTTTCTTCCAGAAGAATTTTAAGCACACCATAAGATAAGTTGAATTAGAGAATTGCAAGGGTCTGCACAAATGTGAGTTAGAAACTTTCTGTGTAACAATGAAAAGTTTTGTAGCTAGTAGCAAAAAACTGTACACTTGGAAAAGCATTCAAATCTGCATTACGATAGCCAAAAATATGTTTATTCAAGTACCTTATGTTTAGACCTGGGTGAACTAGTCATAGGAAAGGATCTGTTTTTATTGCTATTTATGTTTAATGTGATAGAAACATGAGGCTTCTGTATAATTGGGACCTCACTGTTAGGCATGATACAAATAGAAAATAATTCTTTGCTAAGGAAAAGAGGATAGAAAGAGATTTAAAAGTATGTATTCACACACATAAGGATAGAGTAAGGTGATTAGAGTAACAGTGTGAAAGATTTCGGCACAAAGAGGCTTTTGTAATACATTATTAAAAAAAGACCTATCAGGCATCTGAGTGTGTCCCTCCATGTGGGACTGTCTCTAAAAACACAGCCTCTAAAACCCAGAATTATAGAATGACATGAGGATTACTTTTCTCTCTGCTAGCAAATAACTGGAGAACATAGCTGAAGCCTGACTCACACCCCTGTTAATGAGGGGCAACTCCGTAGGCTTCTGTAGAATCATGCTTTGTGAAAGGCACAATGGTGAATAGAAGGTCCTTGATTTGTAACACCTAAGTTCATCAGGTGTTTAACTCCACTGGCCCTCAAATACAGCCAATAAACCAGACCCTCACCCTGAGAGGTCTAATTTTTCTAGCAGAATGCAGTGGCTCTGATATATCAGAGGAAGCTGAGTATAAGCATCACCAGTGACTGAATTTGGTTTTTATGTTATTGCATTTTACTTCATGAATTTCAGTTTAGAACAACAAAGATTAAGCCATTTTGCAATATTTGCTTTTGTGTGCTACAGTATGAATGCAAGAGATTTGACTTTCTCCTGAATGCTTACACACAGCTGTACACACAAGGTAAGGTTTTACTTCTCAAGTATAAATGGTTACAAGAGGAGGAGGAGAACATAAGGCTTAGAACAATAAGCGTGATAATGAGCAATCTGGATGCTGACCATACTCACTGCCAACTGCTTTTATGAGCATTATCAAATCAAAGGGAAAATGTGCTAAGGGGAATAAGGATGAATCAATGCATGGAAAACTGAGGGCAGCGTAACACATACTTTGATCCTATGGCAACTGAATTATTTAGATTTAAGATTGGAAAATGATCTGTCTGCATAATTTCACTAGCAATCTCAAAACCAAAGAACATTTCACTTCCTTACTTCATTACCTCAGTCAATGGATGGAAACAATAACAACAGGACTATAAAGAATGAAAATTTTTAAAATTATTATTATTTAATAAAGTTTCTTTTACTGTACACAGCTAATTCTGTTCTGGAGGTGGAGAGCAAAATATAGGGATGGAACTGGTATTAGAGGTCAATATTCCCTGTGATACAGAGGGAATATTTATTAAAGCAGTAGTGGAACAAATCCTTCATAAATGGCCTCCTGGACGAGCCACGAGACTGCTGGTGAAATCCTGTGTGTGCACAATCTGTTTGGACAAACAAGCTTTGCATGTGAAGACTCTGCCGTAAGCACTTGCAGATGTCAGGTTTCATCTCCTGTGCCTACAAGACCTGAAAACAACATGAGGCTGAGGCCCCTCAGCAGACATGCCCTCGTATGATCTCATCTCATAGATGCAGGAATTAATGTATTGTGAGATTTTTTGCTTATGCTCCTTGCAAGACTTTCACTTGGAAGTTCCCCGAGCACCTGTGTTCCTCTGTATTCTCTGCCCCGACCTGGGCTGAGCCACAGGGGCGGTTTGCTGGGGCTCACGAAGTGGCCATTCCTCATTCTTCCTTTATGGCAAATTCAATCCAGCCAGAACTGGGACCACAGCCATTACTCACAAAAAAGCACGTGGGAATATATTAATATCTCCCTTCTCGCACCGGCTCTTCAGGGCTGTGGAAGATTTCTCTTCCAGCCCTTGAGCTGACTTGCTGCCTGGCCTGACAGCCCTGCTATAAGCTGCGAGTGTGTGTGTGCCTGCATGCCTCTCACTCGGTTTTGTCAAAACTGTTCCCTGCCAAATATAATTACTTATTTGCTGGGCCACAGAAATTGTGATTTTCTTCCTGCTTCAGACTGAGCATTAGAGAGTTCAGGACTGAAGCTCAGGTCTCCCCTTTTTTTTCATGAATGCTGTAAGACTTAAGTTCTTGGGTTACACTTTACTCTGGGCAAAATTATATTTAAATTATTCTCTGTACGGAGGAAGAGTTTCCACCTGTGAAAGAGAGTGGCTCTCCCCCGTCAGATTACCCTGCAGAGTTGTGTTTAGAGGAAAGCCATGAGAAATAAGGATCAAATTTCTTCTGCAAAGACCTTGAGTAACAGGGAAAGAAAGCACAATCTCTACCCCAAATTTACCCCATGGTATTCCTGTAAATACCAAGGAAAGAGAGGTACACTACTGAAGGCCAGTTAGCTGCCTGACACCCTGAGAAAATGTCTCTCCACCCTACCCACCCCACACACCTGCGAGGATTTTTCCAGCAGCAATGCGATTAGCATGCATTTTCTGCAGACACTCATTTGTATTGTCCCACTCTCATTACATGAGCTTTCTGCCCTCATATAATATATAGGGGAGAAAATGGCTTAATTTGAGAGTTTATGAATCACCAGGGTTCAGCACAGGGCACAAATTTGAGCACTGAGATGCCCAAGTCCCTTTGCAGAGCTAGCTGTACATGAACGATGCTACATGACTATATCCATGAGTGTTACCACTGCATCATACAGAAGTTTCCTGTTTTAAAGTTTAAATCCATACGTTTATTTGTCCATAGGATTATTTTCCTTACAGCCTCATATCTAGAGTGTGATTGAAGGATTTACTAAGATGACATATATGTCAGCGTACAAATAAATATTACTTCAGGACCATTTTAAACCCACCAGAAGTGTATCCTTAATTGAGTCTTGCTTAGTGGCCTGGGAATACATCTTATGTAGGATTGATTATGCACTCTTGAGCTAGCAGAAAACATGCATGCAAGAGCACATGACATAAACAAAGCTCTGACGCAAGAAGGTTCAGAATAGAGCTCTTAACAGAGATGTTTCCTACAGGCAGCTCTTGGCATTGGCTTTGTTTAGAAAGGTCTTGTGATCCTACAGAAAAAGAATTTAGCTTCTAAGCATTTGGTGTGCTTAGAAATGCAAATATCTTTGTCTCTGGCATTTCTGATGGCTTGCCAGATCTAGGTTGCTGTAAGTGTGTGAAAAAATATTCAGAGAAATGACCTTCTTTTCCTTTTGTTAATACGATATCCCCAAATTATCTCTGCTGTTCTAGTTTCCTTTTCCTTTTGAGTCAAGACCAATTATCCCTGCAGCTTTCCAGCTGAATGCAACAATATTTCAGGCTACTGCTCACCTATTTACACACCATAGTGCTCTGAAGCACAAATGCACACACCGCTCATCTGTCAATCAACAGTTCTTTAATAACTATGGTACACAAAGAAATTTTGCAGTCATATTCTACAAGATATGTCTAAACCCACTCTGAACCCTCTTCACCCCCTCTCAACCCTCAGAAAGCTGAAGCAGATTTTGATCCCCTAGTTGGGAAGGGGGTAATTTTGTCATCAGTATAACCTGGTACTATTTGTCAAACGTTAAAAAATTATCTCCAGAACCTCTCTGACTAGGAAAGCAGGTAGGATTGCAAACTGTCTCTTCTTTCATTGCCACCAGCTACTCAAACAACATTGTTTACAATGACATAGTTGCCACCACACCTGTTGCTACTAGCATAAGTACAATGTGTCCCAACATAAGGAGCAATGTCCCCAGAGTGGTTTAGCCTGTGAATTATGATTAAGGACACATTTGCCCCGTGCTGTGGAACATGGTATGGAGATTCCTGAGGTGCCACTGACATCCAGTGTCCCAGTTAGCCTTTTTTCTGTGATATTATTGCTTTTCACAGACCAGCTTACCTTGTTGAGCAACTTTCTCTTAATACAACTGTTGTGGCTGGTAAGCTGAAGGATGCTGCAGGGTCCCTCCCAATGCCTGCCCTTTTACCATGGTAAGCGATGACACAAGGAGGTGCAAAGCAACGTGTCCTTCTTCAGTCAGGCTAGGGAGCCTGCCTCCTTCAAATGGCTTTGCTTTGCGACCCCAGGCCACGAGCCCCTTCCCAGTAACTCTCCTCAGTAGCTTAGGGGAGAAGTGATGGATGCGGCGGCTTGCTAGGTTGGTATTGGTGTTTGGTCAGGGTATTGAAGTTGGTTATTTTCATAAAGGTTTTACAGGCTGTCACAAAAAGATACAGAGAAATTTAAGGTACTGCAATGAGAGTGGGATTTACTAGGTGAAATTTGTTACTAGTGTAGCTCCATAGAAATACCCCAGCAGGGAATTTGGCCCACAGCCTTTTTCAAATACAAGAGTTTTCAGAAGCTTCTGGTGACAGGGAAAAGACAGTTAGAGGCAACAATTAAATAATAGCTGTCCTAAAGCCAACTGGAAATTGCCTTTGATATCAGAATCCATCTGTGCCAATAAGTGAAGCCTACTGGGGAGAAGATGAAACAAAAAGAAATAAAAGTGCCATGATTACTGGCGGACAAGTAGATGAAATTCAATTAGCTTAGCTTGAAACGTGCATTCACCATTGTAAATGAAGTTTAACTTCTTCCCCTCAATACCGGAATGGAAACTGTTCTACACATCCTGCCCTGAGAACAAAACTTCTCCGGGTTTGTTTTTTTACTTCCCCTCAAAAGCTAATATATTATTATTACAGCGTGAAATCTCATTTCTATATACTGAGAAACAGCTTCCATACCTATCAGGGGAAAATGAAAGTATTTGCATCATGTGGTATATGTATATACTTACTCTATCTTAGCAATAGTACTCGTTATTATTCACTATACAGAACACAGGAAATCTATAAATGCCAATTCTGTAGAAGTTTCTAAATCAAACTTCTGAATCTGTGCCCTCTTGAATGTTTTCTCCTCACCATCTAGCTCTGAATTTTGTGCCCTGAAACGATTGCTGTAGTATTATGTAACAGGCATTCCCTCTTGAAGCTAATAAAAAAGTGCCTCACTAGCTGTTACTGCCACAAATTCTTTTGAAAAATGGCATTCTCTTCTTAATAATAATCTTCTCAGCTGCATTTTAGAAGATAAAAATATAAAGTAATCTCTGCTTCAGTAATAATGATTTACTACTTTTTCATCTCTCCTTTTTAGTAAAATACTTTCACCCATGCATATGATTAAAAAATCAGCTTGCTGATCAGTTGGCTTTAGAACTGTCACAAATTTTTCATCAAGAAATGTACAGAAGGTGAGCCTGAACAGAATTTACAGTGATTGAATGATAGTAAATGCTTTATTGATAGAACATATTATGAAAACAAAAAGCACTGATGGCAGGGACTGAATAGTAAAAGGTATTGTTTTACGAACAACAAAAGATTCCTTGAAATGATTTTCAAAAGCTACTAAAACATAACAATAGAAATCGGTTATAATCCAAGCAAAGAGATTTAATGTAGGGCTCTTTGCTTGGGATCAGAAGCAAGGAACCAAGATTTTCAAAACCCATTATCTAAAGTTACTCTCTTTAGCCCAGACTGAAGACACCTAAATTCCAAACTCGAGTTTTTGCCATGCTAAAGGTGCAGCTGTTTCTGAAAACCAATGCTCATCATCTGAGCCAGTAACTGCTAAGTTGTAGCCATGTGTTTGGGTAGTCTTCCTCTCGGAGCATTGTGGTTTGTTTAGTTAACACTGGTGAAATCCAGCTTCTGATGAAAGCATTACAAAATTTACTCTTAGTAGAGAATAAAACCAAAGGCAGAAATATGCCTGTCATGTACTCACATTATCGCCTCTAAGCTCAAATGGAAAACACTAGTTTAGAAACTCTGATTCTCATACAAAAATCTCTGCCAACAAGTGACTTATTAGTCATCAGAATTTTTCATTCCAATCTTCCTGCTGTTTCTCTTGTTTGGATTTTAAGAACTTTTTCAAGAGAAAATAATCTGAAATTCTTATTTTTTTGCAGGTATGGATTTTTACTTTTCTCCATACTTCTGTAGCAAAATAGGAAAAAATGTACAAGTATGAAGAACAGGTGTAGCTGAATAAAAATATAGCAAAGGGGGCTTTAAGTCATATGGTTTGGGAGAGTTTCTCCCAACACTGGTGTTTTCCATTTGAAAAAAAATAGGAAATATTAAAACTCTGTGAAAACATTGACAAAATGGGAAAATAATGTTGAAAAGTAGCTCCAGTTCTCCTGCTAGGTAGCCAGTGGTACAAAAAACGGTTTCATTTTTGTTAATTATTTTTTTTTCATCGAAATGCCTTTGAAAACGGAATATAACCTGTGGGGTCGCTTAGAGGAAAATCTTCCCCATTTGCTAGCATTACACACACACGTAAACAAACCATCCCTAGGAGAGTGAACACATCATAACTTAGGGAAACACAGCATAAAAATCCCTATACAAACAGGAGTGAAAGACTCCCATCCCCAGTGACTTTAGCGGTAGCTTGTTTCTTTCCTTTCCATCCACTGCTCAGATGGTCCTGCTAGTAACACCTCCACCCACCTCTCACACCTGCTCATGATATCCAGGTGTTTCAGTAGAAGTCTGTCTCCTATCCCAAGGGATTTTCTTGCTTGGTCCTGCCAGCCAGTATCACCAGCTAACCTGGCTCGGAGGTGTAGTTTGATTCCACTGGGCAACCTACTCAGTTCATTTCCTGTCCTTTGCAATATCTTTTGGTGTCCTTGAAATCTGCTGCTACCTCTCACCAAAGCCTGTGCACTCCCTTCCAGCAAAACCTTCCACCAGCTTTGTCATAGGGTTCTCATGCAGAGGAGGCATCAGCTATTAAGGCAGTTGAACATATTAGTAGGTGCGTAAAAATAAACTCTACCTTTATGAGGTAAGAGCTCCTTCCCTTTCCCCGCTCTGAGCCCCAGAATCCAAGTTCAAGTACAATGATGGATCATCATTTCTAGAGGAATTATGAGTAGTTGGCCCATGCAAAATAAATGCTCTGTGACAGCGTATTTCCATTTCATGAATGAATGATACCTTCTCCTCTACAGTCTCTTCATAGGATTTACTAATCAATACCATGAGGCTACGCTGCAGCAAAAGAAGGCTGGAGCTGTAAATTCTTCAATATTTCTCTACCTGATTTTGGAAGAACCAGTAATACAAGAACTGTATTTTGTGGTCACATATGCTGAATCTATTTGTTTCTACTGGACAATATATATTGCAATCATCACTCCAGCAAAGCCATAGTTATGGTTGTAACAGCCCAGCTGACCTAAGTACTAGTTTTCTCAATTATTTTGGGGGTTGAAATGTCACATACTGGTTTCCAGCACAGAACTGAAGCTTTCCTGAAAAGCTAGCAGAAAACCCAAATAATCTGCACTGGAACATTTCGTCACTGATGAAATGATGCCTCTTTCATGGATTAGTTTGTCCTAGGCCCCATTTGGAAGCTCGTGTTGATGGACTAGTAGCCATCTGTAGCTGGTGCACACCAGAACTGGCATCCTCTGTGTTCTTTCTTATGTATTACACAAATTTATCAGATTTACTGATAAGGGTAATGAGATATTACTCAAAGTTATCAGATACACTTACCCAGAGAAATAATTATTTTTCAGTATTATAGGTGTCTGGATCTAAATTATTACAATAAGGCAGCAGCAACTGGGAGGGGCAGCTGTGAACGATAGGAGTGAGCCTGCTTGTGTTTCTGAGCTCTAACATCAGTTAATTTAATTGCAGTGCAGGAGTCATCTATTTGAAATGCATAGGAGTCTGCAACTGCCAGCTTACAGTCATTTTGCTGCTCTATTTTCTTGCACTAGCTGCACTTTTGCAGGGCGTTTGTGGAACAGGGAAGAAACAAGAAACATGAAGAAAGAAAAAGAGAAAAGAACATTAAAGAAAGTAAGAAGATAATTAATGGGTATTAAAGGGGAGCAGTCAGGGGCCTATAAAACCAATATCCCATTATTAAGGAAGGCAATTCAGTTATAGAGTCAGTGCACAGACAATTACATTCTTGCCAAGGAACCCTGAGGCTATTCGTGGAACTATTTACCTGAATATGTGTGTGTGTGTGAGATTGCTCCTTAAAAAGAATAGAAATGGAACTTTAGGACAAAACAAACTTTTAAAAGCACATGACAAATTTACATATATGTTAAAACAACCTAAGGGGGCAATTCACAGCTTTAACAATACTAAATAAAAAAATGTAGTTTTCCTGATCTGTACTGTGTTTTTCCACAATGCAATTATTTATTTTAATTGTTTGAGTTGAATATTCAGCTGGCATATAAAGAAAGCACTCATCATTTGTTCTGAGCATCAAAGGTTTAAAAATGGCTTATTTCTGGTATTTTAATCTTGGGACATATGTAGTTCTCATTGTAGGATGTCCAATTGCTTGGGAAAAATTTATAAAAATAACCTCAAAGAACATAAACAGAGCACACTGATTTAGAAGCCTCATGAGTGCAGTTTTCTGGATATATGTAGACAAAGTGTTGACATTTATCATTCCAGAGTTTTTTCCACATTCAGACAATTTGTCATTATTTGTATCCTGAGCAGGAATCATGCTTCTAGGCATTGAACTTGCACATAAGAAACCCCAAAACAGGAACTGCCTCAGCAACACCAAAGTCTCAATGCAAGCGCTGTTCCCAGAATCACAGCTCCCACAGAGATTAATGCCTCCTTCCCAGTCCTGTACTGCAGACAGTGAGAGGTTTTGCACGGAATATTTGCAAATAATATGAACTCAAGCTAAGCAGGAAAACATAAGGCAAAAGTTTTCCTCTAAAAATCATTCTGGCCTTTAGCTATAATGATAGAATCATAGAACCATTTAGGTTGGAAAAGACCCTTAAGATAATCAAGTCCCGCCGTAAAGCTAACACTGCCAAGCCCACCACCAAACCATGTCCCTAAGCGTCACGTCTACACGTCTTTTAAATACCTCCAGGGATGGTGACTCTACCACTTCCCTGGGCAGCCTGTTCACCCTTTTGGTTGAAGAAATTTTTCCTAATATCCAATCTAAACCTCCCCTGGCACAACTTGAGACCATTTCCTCTCATCCTATCCCTTGTTACTTGGGAAAAGAAACTGACACCCACTGATAAATCATCAGTTCTGTAATAGCTTCTGTAGACACATAAAATAGCAAACTCAAAGTTTTTAGAGCTACTTCTGTGTACAAGAGTTTGGGAAAGCTACAAAAGTTTGATATAAAAGTAGATATTGACGATGCATATTGCAACCCTCAAAAGCTTTAAAAGCAAAACCAGAGGACAGATTAACTCCTTAACAAGTAGTACCTCAGCGACTACTCTGAAGTTTTTACTATATGTTTTTCTAACAATAATGATCCAGGACTTCTGTAGCGCTTCTTTTTTTTTTGTTCATAACTTTTGAAAATATTTATGAATGAAGTAATATTGTGCATATCCTATCATGGAACAAAGAGACAAGAGATCGAAATGACAGGTTCAAAGCGCATAACACACTGGGCTAGAGGCCAGCAATGGAACTAGATATGAATCCCTGTCCAGGCCCCAATAAAGTCTCTGTTTGCTGTTAACTTCTCATAAAATAGAATTTTAAAATTTTAAGTTTTGGGCCCAGAACTAGCACTTTTACTCCATCTGAATAGTACCAAAGACTAAATAAAACTGCTGGGATTTTAAAGTGGTTTTGGAGTCCCCATCACGACAGAAGAGGGCCTGAAAGAGTTTCCTGAAGTCTCTGAAGCCAGGTGGGAGTGTGAATGGTACCAAGCACCTCTGAAGCTTCATAAAAGACAGTGGAGGTGGGCAGAAAAAAAATTGGGTTTGATAACTAAACAGAACAGCATATTTATGAGCTATAGCAATGGGATCTGTATCCTATTGATCCCATGAACAAGTCTAGTGAGAAACAAATGTAGTCCGTGGCTTCATGATGCTGTTGATTCACCAATCCCTCACCCAGGTGAGCTTCAGCTGCCTCAGCAGTGTCTGCAGACTGGAGACTGCAGCAAGTAGCTGCAGACTGGCTCTGCTCACACCTTGCTGCAGATTTGGCCCTGGGAATCTTGTTTCTTTCCTGAGTGGACACAGAGGGGAAATAGATACTTTATGTTGTACTTGTGCAAGCTACATCAAGTATTATAACCGTACGTTAAGAGCATTTTCTAGCCCTGTGATATATTTAGTGGCAACCAAATAACAAACCTTATAACTTACACGGAATATACAACTGTATTGCCATGCCCTACAATAGCATCTGCATCGTAACTGCAGAGAAACATTACTGACATTTTGAGAGGAAGAAAAGGATTTGCAATTCCAGATGTGACAATATATTAATGAATTCATCAGCTAGCACCTGATCCTCTGAAATGCCACTTCTACAGAAGGGTCAGGCACCTTCCACGCAAAAATGAATGAGGAATGAAGCAACATGTATTGTGGTCACAGACTCCTATTGCTCAGGCTTTAACTGAAGTCTTCAGCTGTGTATGGAAACATACTCATTTCCTCATTATTTTTATTCTGCTCACGACAGCTATGGTATAAATCATGACTTGGTGCTTTATGATCTATATTCTTCACCACTTCAGAGTCAGTAGATCATGAAGACACATTTGACTTCCTGGACATAAACATAGTTTGTTTTATTTGGGAAAAAAAAAAAAATCAAAAGCAATGTTTTGGCCAGCGTTCTAAAGAAAATGCCTGTAAAATATTTGTATGTGTATGTGCCTCTACCGTGTTAAGGATTGGGTAGGCAGGGGAAGGGAACATGCTGTAGGGGTCTATACTTACTAAATAAATTCTAAACAAATGAGAAAAATTTTGTGCCCTGGACCCAGCCAAATGTGTGTTAGACAGAATTTGCACAGGGCAGATGGAAAAGATTTAGAGATCTAGAGATATAAACGGCCTAAGGAAGAGATGAGCAAAGTTTGCCCACCTGTAGCAATATATGTGCATCTTTCTATAGACTATTATTTTGGTGCTATCCAATTATTAGGACTTTCTTTTTGTTTATTATTAGGAGGAAACTGGTCTTAGAGTCATAGGCTAATTCAGATTGGAAGGGACCTCAGGATGTCTCTAATCCAGTGTCTTGCTCAAAGCAGGGTCAGCTATGAGGCCAAACCAGGTTACTCAGGGCATTATCCAGTCGGGTCTTGAAAACCTCCAAGGACAGATAGCACGGCATCTCTGGGCAACCAAGATATTTTATTACATGACATATCTTATGTTTGTTTCTCCTCTGAAAGAAAGGGAAGGGGAAAAAGTAATTTTTGTCATTAATTAATAGTAACTGTTACCACAACAGAAATCTAGTTAACACACAAAAAAGTTATGACACTTTTTGAAAACATTGTAACCTGAGGGAAGCCTCAACCTATGTGACCTTCAGTTATCCCAAGCTGGAGATGGTAGAATTACGTAAGAATGAACTGCTGCTGAACTCTTGCTCCAGGAACAGACAGGTTTCTTCTCCTTCCACATTTACTGTGCATGACTACTTTTAAAAATTACTTCTACCTACTTTTTTCCTTTAATACCATATTAGGGGACAATCCCTTCCCTTAGTTATGAAAAGTATGAATTGATAGACATTGACTGGCATTTCTGAAGGTGGTAAATACTGTCAGGAAGCCTCCTCTGTACGAAACGTTCACCTGGCATTCAAGTTTCCTCTATGGTCATCACTTTGCCTGAAAAACATACACGGAGTTGCTCAGTAGCCCAAACTGTTTGTTCCCAACAGGTGCATCGCCAGTTAGGGAGTCCATCATGCCTAACATTGGAATCATATATGCTATTTCTTGAGTCTGTAACATTTATTTTTCATTGGGTTTCCAGGTAATTTCTGGATTATTGAAGACATAGGTTCAGTAATCTCAAGGGAGGTGACCTTCAAAGTGTGAGAAAAAAATGATCTAGTGGTCCACACTGTATCCTGAGACACTCGGCAGGCACTAAAAGAAATGGAAGATATGCAAGATCCCTGGGTTTATTTCTGGTTTTCTGCCTGAATTTGAGCCTTGACCCATAAATGTTGGCTATTTCAGTGACTAGTTTTTGGGGATCTTGGGTCAGGTTTTGTTTTTTTTTTAGTAGTACTTCTGATTTCTGTACTTTGCAAGAAGTACAGAAAACGTCCACTCCTTTGGGGTGTAAATCATAGGTCAGAGTTATGACCTGAGGTACCTGTTCAATACATGGAAAAACCAGGCATCTAGAAATGGTAGTATGAATCCAACACTGGTGACTAAAAGTGCAAACACCATCCTTAAAAAGATGCTACCAATGCCAGTGCCTCCTCACAAACTGGAGGTAGTGCCTAACTTTTTTCTTATTCTGCAAAACCCAAACTGTATGACCTACCTACCAGATGGAGGCAAGCGAAGGAGAGAAACATTTTGTTTGTGTATCCTGATAGGATTCGTGTGCAAGTTCTGTGGACATGCAACATTCACAGAGTCCGAAGCAGAACTTTAAAGCACAGGCAGAACTTCATACATTGGAGCTTAGCAGGAGTCAGAATCAGTAGTGGATTTGCAACTGGAAGGAGCCACATAAAGTAAAAGCTTGTTAAGATTTACCTACCTAAATGCCATTAATCTTTTAGTTTCTCATCAGCAAAAAGGGCACGGTAGTACCTCCTTAACGCATAAAGACATTGACAGACTAAGTATAACAAAGGTTATGAAGCATTTAGATACTGTGATAATGGAGCTCAGAGCTGAGTGCCCATAAACCCAGGGGCCTGAGCTGCCCAGGATCCAGGAGCCTGGAAGTCTCGGCTTTCTGGCACCTTATCCAGCAGCCTGCCCAGGAGCCAGCCAGACAAGCCAGTAAGCAGTCAGGCCAGCAGACGCTGATTTAAAGATCTCCTGGTTTCCATTATATATGTGGCAAAACAGACACATTCTTTAAGGAAAGATCAGATTTCATCAAAGTGGCATTTTTCTGGCAGAAAAACATGCCATCCAGTAATCTTTAATCACTTCTATTGCTAATTGTGTTGTTAAAACAATGCATCGTGTTCTTCTGATATACCATGCGGCAAAGCAAAACTAGCAGTCCGATGGACTGACTAAAAGTCTCCCTTTAATCACCGACAGAAATTGCTGCTGACATAAACAAACCAGTGCCAGCCTTAGTGAATGCATATTTATAGACACTTCAAAACTCTGCATACAAGGATTTATTGGTCATAAAACAGTACGGCTTGGAGTGAGTCAAGAACTTTTAGCATCACTCCTGTTACTTCACTAGAGGTACTTACATATAGCACAACCCGGCATCGAAGCACCTCACAGGCAGTCTTCTGGGGAATCCTCCCAGCACACCTGGGAGGAGGAGAAGCGCTATCCACCCTTTGTAGATCAGACACTGAGGCATACAAGGTAAAGGCACAGCAAGCGTGTGCTGTGTATTGTACTCATTGCAAGTGGGGAGTGCAAAAAGGGAACAGAAAGACAAAGTGAGAGAGTCTGCTATAATGTGGCATGATTCAATAGGCACATATTTTCGTACTCTAATCTTTGCTGGACACTTGAAATTGCTCCTCACAGTACAGCTGCAAGGGCCCCAGCTGAACAGCTCCACACACTGTTTGCACCAAAATCTGATGAGAGGCACATCTGAGTATGTGGTCTGAGATAGGGCATCCCCACCACAGACAAGATTAAGCCTTTTCCTTAGTTCAGCTGTGGCCTTTTCTTTTAAAATTTAGCTGGAGTGGCTGGGGGTTTTCAGAATTTCTCATATTCTTCCCAGTATTTGACATGTGTTGCTTCCCAGATAGAGAATGTACTTGTGGAATGAGAGCGTTAGTCTACTGAGAGACAAAAAGCTAAATAAAACATTTATGTGCCTAAAGGAAAGGCATTTTAGCTGCATCACCTTTATATATAGTCTGTTGGTGAAAGTACTCAGTGAGGAAGTGGAAGACCTCAGTATTAATTTCTTTCTCCAACAGACTATGTTGAAAGGGATGCTGTGCTGAAAGTGTTCCGCTACAGAGGAAATAATTTGAAGGCATAGAGAACAAAAACAAGAGAAACATGTCCCTGCAGCCTAGGGTTAGCCTATTAAGTGTGCTGTACATCTCAGAACCAGTCAGGTTATTATTTCTCTGACTCATGTCACTTACTAGACATCACACCAAAAGATCTACTCCCAGTGGCCTGCTTTTTAATTTATTAGAGGAGACTTAACAGAGTTAAGAGAGGGAAATATGAATCCTCATTTTTTTCCTTTTGTCAACAGGGTGTACAGCTTTCTCTGTCAGCAGAGAGCTATCAGCAAAGAGTATCATACAAAATGAATGACTGCTGTTCACAAAAATGCTGAAACACAACTAATTGATTTTGATGAAGCAGGCAGCTATATTTGATTTGTGCACTTTACATTCAGGACCTTCAATAAAGCATTTTTGTTAAGAGTCTCACATATAGACAAATTGAATTAAGTGCTGGTTTACTTCACATTAGATTTTTCAGAGAAGTATGGTAAAGAAAATTGCTTTACAGCAGAATGCCATTTATTGACAGAAAAGCTCTTTTTTCTAGTGTAAACAGTATCATCAGTGTAGTCTACTAAAAATAAGCTTCTGCAAATTTGCATTAATTTCTGTTTTCCAAAAGAAAATAAAATGGGGGGGGGAGGAGGGGGGAGGAAGACTGGTATCGCAGTAAGATATTAGGCTAAGACTAAGCACCAGCTTTCAGTTCCTAATGTTTTCCATGCCTCTGTTTCTTTTTTTCTGTAAGATACTGGCAATCTTTCTCTACCTTACCAACTGTCATGCAGTTGAATTAAAAAATGTTTGGGATAGTGTAGTGAAGGACATGTGCCAGAGGAGAACTAAACTACTTAAAATGTCTTCTGTCGTACTCTAAGGGCTGCCGCTTCAAACAAAGGCAACGTACCAACTGTAGGTGTGACCTAAATTCAGACCAAGCATGGTCTGAGTCTGTCATTCATGTCAGTCAGCATGGTCAAGCACGCTGACTCTCTGAGCAATTTGCCACTTTTTGCTTCCTTGAGAAGCACTATTTCTACTGTTTCCATGTTACATACCTCCCTAAGTCTTTCTTAGGAGTTCAAAGTGATTGGGAAGTCACAAAATCAAAGCCAGCTCAGTTATCAGAATGGGATCTAAGGAAATTTCACAATACACCCATGACCCTTCAAACTGCTGATTACTCCTCTCTCACATGCCTTAAGTGTCAGACCCTCCCATTTCTGTCCTGAAACTGAGATGTGCAGGGTGTATAATACGGACTTTTTGATGCTTTTTGCTAAAACTGGACTATATTCAGTGTAGCATTATTGATGCTACATGGCCTTTTCGGTCCAAGTGCCAAACTGTATTTTTGGCTTAATTTCAAGGACAAAGGACAAACTTAAGCTTGGTGTTGAACACCGAAGTGAGCAATCCCTTATCCCTACCTTCTCCTGTGTCATCTTTTGTATGGCCTAGCTGACCCACAGATCTGGAAGGCAAATTAACATTTGCTGTTGTGCAATGAAAAAGGCAAATTCCTGCACCGTACTTGTCTACAGTGCAAAGAAGGTAAGTAAATATTAATTCCTCCAGTGCTGTGGGTAGTCATTTCCTCACGCACTGTCCCCCCTCCAAATTAGAGCTTTTTCTCTGAAGCATCTAGTTGCCTTCTGCTCACCAACAAGGTCACAATGAGCAACCATGGAAACAAACTCTCAGATAGCATCTGGCCTTCATTTTGCACAACTTGTAGGCATTCTCTCCTTCTTGACTGTAGTCATAGTTTAAGGTTAGAACATTCTCCTGAACTGCATGTTGTTACTGACTTTTGCTACAAAATCCTTACACTTCTCTGATGCTGTTCTAACCAATACCAACTTCCATAGAGCAAGAAAGAGACCAACAGTTTTCTTCTCCAAAACCCAGATGTCATCAGATAACACTCTTCACACAGCTTATACTGAAAATATACAGTAGGGGTTGTTGCTCCGGTTATATTGTCAAAAAACCCTTGACCCACACCTTCTATGGGTTTGCACAGTAGTCAAAGTTAAGCAGAGAGGATTCCTTTCTTTCACTTTTTGTACATTTACGCACAAATGTTTGCTTACATTCCTCAGGCACATTTACTGAAAAAGAGGGAATGTCTAAGGAAGCTCCTAACATCCTTGACCACACTGAGTAGTTCCTTCATTCACAAGTAAATGCCACTGAAGTTTTCTGGGATTACTCACAAAGGGTGATACAGCTCAATGCAGGCAAAGCTGCTCTCATGTAGTCTTTTATCACAGGTCTACTTCTCAGAAATTGCCCGTGCTTTTGGAGCAACATGACTCTTCCGAACAGAGATCACACAGATCAACAAGAGCCTGATTCTTATTTTAGACAATGACTTAAAGCTGTGATCCTGTCAAATCTCCTACGTATAAGGCCCCTTCCACGTGCCCCAAGCCTTGAAGAGGCTGATTCTGCAGTTCTCACTCATGCAAAACCCCCGCAGCAGCACTGAATTTCCATCCTAGCTAAGTTCCACTGTTTGATATTCCAGTAACCAACCAATAGTGGTACTGTTCAGAAAATTGGTTTTGAAAAGAAAACATTACCTTCTCATTTTAGACTGACCGAAAATTTTCTTCACGGTGAAATGAGCAAATGAACAGTTAAAGATCAGGTGCTTGTTGTTAAAATCAATATGGCTTCATAGTAACATTTCGTTCTCCCACAACAGTAGAGAGTGAGCGTTTCAACCAGCTCACCAGATGCGATTAAAGACACAACTGGACACATTCGAAACATAAAATATCTTCTCCCTTTTTCTTGAGCAAAAGCTGGATTGACTATTTTTTCCCTGTATATGCTATTAGACAACTTACAGTGGAAGCACAACCACAGTGTGAGTAGCAGAGCTGGTAACTTTTTATAAAATGTTAACACCACACAATATGTTACAAACAAATTCCAGTCTTCAGCTATTACAAGTAATAAGAGAACACTGTAATTAAAAAAATAAATCAGCCCCATTTTACTTCCTTGAAGCATATTCAGGAGTCACATTAAAAACAATTTTTATAGAAATCCTCTGTATTCACTAATTTAGAGGGGAAATGCACTTAAAAGAGGTGTATACTGCACATCTTTATTGATGGATATTACTTTTTATCTAGCTCAGAAGAAATACGATCCTCTCGAGGCATTGAGTCAGATGACTAACTGTGATCAGAAATAAATTAAAACCACAGAAAATGCCCTGTTTTTAAGTATGCTGCTGCACACAGATGTTCAGTATCTGCATCAATCCCTTTTAGACATTTGGAAATGCAAAACAAAAATAGAAGCATTATTTCCTTCATGTTTATGATGACCACAGAATAATTTTATAGCAAAGAAATTACTTTTAAGGCACATCAGTCATTCCATATATACTTGACCTCCACTAAAATCTGACTGACAATGAAGTTTCATTTCCATAGACTCCTTGAACTCTACAAGGAAAAACAAAGGGGAAGGATTGTGTTTACAGGCAACAAATCTAATTTCAAAAGCAGTGCAACAGTGAAACTGCTGTGTGTCTGCAGACTGGGAAACCACTCTAAACACGGGTTAAGTGACAAAAGCAGACCTTTATCTTGATAGGAATGGGTACCTCTAATGAAGCCGTCCAGAAGCTCAGAGGTAGTGGCGAGGTACCATATGTTGCTTTGATTGCTCTGGCAATTATATAGTTTCTTCAGATTAAACAAACGTGAACTTTTTAGCTACATTGTTACCTACAAATATCATGACCTTGTTTCAGCTCTTCTTGATGTAACCTTAAAAGGAATTCTCCATTTTGCAAAAGAGAAAATGGCTTGTAATTTCCTCCTCTCGATTGCTATTTTTTCCCATATTTATCTGTCTCAGGCACGTACTTGTACCAAATCATTGTTATTTACAAAGGGATGCTCCTGAAAATAAGTCCTAACATCCTTTCTTTAAGTGCAAATGTTTAAACAAAGCTCAAATCTTTTCACAACTCCAAACCTTATTTCAAGAAAGGATCCAATAAATTATGGACTTAAGACTTTGAAAATGTCTCGGTTGTTTCTTTAGTGAAATCAAGCAAACTTCTAATGCATTTGGTGCAATCATGTAATCCTTACTTCAGCAGAACTCCCACTGGAGTTGGCCCTGAAGTTCAATTGTCTATTGAATTAACATCAGAGTCTCAGCCACCACAACCTCCTTTTCCAGGGTTAAGTGAGCCAAATGCTTATTATGAAAAACTGATGAAACAAAGTGATTGCTCTATCATGTCTCTTTATGCCATAGAGATTTCAAGAGAAGAGAGGCTACAGACACCTTTCAGACAGAACAGAGGGAGTAAAGAAGGGGATATCTAATGATTCTCAGGTATAGATCCAATTTAGCTGTTTCAAGAAGCCTGCCGTATGAGAATAGATTTCGTTCTACTTTTCAAAGACAAGTTTACTATGGACAGGTTCACTTGAGGCAGACGCCAAATCGTGCTGCCTATGGAAGGAGTGGTACACGTAAAATGGAGCAGTATTTACCCCGCAAACAGAATACACACCTTGCAGTAGCACAGCTGGAGAAAGGATGTAAGTGCTCATCTGAGTGTTACACTCAGTATGCATTCAGTGGCGAATGCACAGACAGCAGTCCCTGTCTCATTCTCTTCATTACAGTTTATGACATTTTATAAACCCATGGGAAATATAGTTTGCTTTAATAACTGTTCAAACTTTTCTCCCCTTTTCCCTCCCCCCCCCCCAAAATCCTCTGAAATCATAAACTAGAAATGCACACAGGAAAAGGGAAAGAAAGCAACATTAATATTAAAGGTTTGGAACGGCTGCACCTTCTTTTGAGATTTGTTCACATACACCACTGACAATCTGCAATGTATGCTTCTCATTAAAAAAAAAATATAAAGAATTTAGTTGCTCTAAGACTGTAAATACAAAGGATTTAAAGACCTTAAGGGTGTGGTGATTGCTCTTCCTCTAAAAATCTGCATAGCAGACTGCCTCCAACTGCCTGTCTGAGAATGAGAGCAGCAGGCATCCAGCCCCTGAGATAAACCTTTTGAGGGGGACCTAAAAAGAGGGGGCAAAAAGTTCCCCAGGGCACATGCAAGTTAAGCTGGTTAGAAATTTGATTTTTTTTCTTTTAACAACTCAGAAAATGTTAGGTGAGTTCACCAAAATGATTTTTTTTTCACTACCTACTCCAGGACAGCAAGGTGCTTAGGCCACTGATCCAAGAGGGATGGAGCAGGAATTTACTGCCTGGCGATCCAACAGGGGGAAATAAGGTCATGGCGTGCATGTGCTATTTTTCATATTTCATGAAAACATCCAAGACTCCGAGGTTTGTCCCACTGACAAATCAAAAATTATGGGAAGATAGGAAAAACCTTTCCCATCCAGCTCTGTATGCAAAGACCCCTCCAAAGAAAAAGAAAACCCCATGCTTTCTGTTTGACTTAAGCCCTGTGTAAAATCATCATTCAGAAGGTTTTAACAGTACAAAGGTTTATTTAGAAAAGAGTTTGGATTGTTCTTTAGGGGTTTTTTGGCAAACATTTAAATCCTTTTGTAACTCAAAAGACTGTCAATGCCTGGTACTTTGCAGTTTCTTTCCCCACATAAGCGGTAAAAGCCAATTTCTTACTGGGACAGCCCACCACAGGCCCCAGCTGCTCTATTTATAAGTACTCAAATCTCCACCACCACTGCCACTTAATCCTTTCCTCTTGATGTCTCTGCTTGTTTTCCCACAAAATTCCAGAGCCCATAAAAGCTCACTGCCCCCCCCCAACTGCGTCTTAGCCTATTTTCCTCTGCGGATTCCCCATGCCCTCTGTCAGGGTTCAAAGACAATCACTCCCCTCCCCGTTTACCCATCCCCACTCCAGCACTGCTCCTCCAGCACCGTGTCGCCATTCTGTACCACGGTGAATGCCCTCAGCCTCCCCGACACTATCCCCGTACCCCACAGCATCACTCTGCTCCACCGAGGGGGCGAGCCCTCTTCCTTCTCTCTAAGCCCAAACCCCATGTTCTCTTTCCTCCCTTCTTTTTCAGCATAGAGCCTTCTCCTTCTCTTGTTACTCCACTACTTCTCAAGGCAAATCCATCCCTCCAGCTCAATGCCGGAAGTTCTTCTTCTTCTTCTTAAAGAGAATGTGTTTAAAGGACCTGCGGAAGTCCTGGTTGAAGATGGTGTAGATGACTGGGTTGAGGGAGCTATTGCAATACCCAATCCAGAAGAAGAACTTGAAGAGAGTCTCAGGGACCTCACATGCCTCCCGGCAAATACCATAGAGGCTGTAGCTGAAGAAGAAAGGGAACCAGCAAACTACAAAGACCCCCATGACCACGGCCAGCACAAAAGTGAAGCGTTTCTCCCGGGCCTGGGTGACTTTCTTACGGCAGATGCTGCTACGCTTCCGGCGACGGCGATATGAGAAGAACTGCATGGAGCGATTGCTAGAGCGGGACAGACGGCTACTAGAGTGCTTGGAGGAATATGAGTAGGAGAAGGACTGGCTCTTGCTGCTTTTGCGGGGATGCTCCTCCCGGCTCCGCCTCCGTCTGCTCTCTGAGGTGCTGCTCTCCTCCAGCTCAATGTCCTCCAGCTCAGAGGCTTTGCGCCAGTGGTGCACTGAATAATGTCCATTCTCTCCCAGCTGCATCCTCAGGGATGTGCAGCCGCCAGCAGCGCGGCTCAAGCCATTCTCAGTCTGGGAGGACCCCTCTGGCATCGTACGCTTCTCAGAGAGGGTCCTGGTCCTTAGCTTGGCCACGCGGTAGATGCGGATATAGACCAACACCATGATGAGGCAGGGGGCAAAGAAAGAGCCAATGCAAGAAGAAAGGATGTACCACGTCTCGTCGTTGAGCTTGCACTGGGGAAAGCCATCTCCTTCAGGGTCCCGGTACATGGAAATCAATGGCGGGAAGGAGATGACAGCTGAAATGAGCCAGACGGTGAGGATGATGGCCTTGATCCGCCGGGGGGTCCGTTTGAGGTTGTACTCCACCGCCTGTGTGACTGACCAATACCTGTCGAGGCTGATGGCGCACAGGTGGACGATGGAGGAGGTGCAGAAGAGCACGTCCAGCGCCAGGTAAATGTTACACCAAGCCTTGCCGAAGTACCAGTAATTCATCAGCTCGTTGGCTAAGGAGAAAGGCATGACCAGGGTAGCCACCAGGATGTCCGCGCTGGCCAGGGACACCAGGAAGAGGTTCTGGGGGGCTCTCAGCGCCCGGCTGGTGAGCACAGCTATCACCACCAGCACGTTGCCCACGATGGTGAAGACGATGAGGAAGCCCACCACCGCCGCCAGGCTGGCCACGGCCGCCGGGGAGTAGGGGGAGGGCGGCTGCAGGAGGGCCGAGGAGGACGGCGAGGAGGGGGGAAGCGCCAGGGACTCGTTGGGGGAGCCCAGGCTCGTGTTCACCACCAGCAGCAGATCCATGGCGGGTGTGCGGGGCGCCGGCGTCCTAGAGAGCCCCGCG